>BOPM01001339.1:45716-50716 GCA_022179025.1 Porites australiensis
TGTTTTACAATTTTTCAGATTACGGCTAGCCTGCTCTTAAGTTGAGCCTCAGAAGTTGTCTTGATAAGGTTTCTTAGTTATGGTTACTCACAGTATTGATGGCAGTTTTAACAGTTTTTAGCGGAGCTCCACCCGCGCGAAGCGCGCGCGTGTGCGGAGCCCCATAGCTAAGGAAATGTGGTAATCTATCCATCCGAGAAAATTCGGTAATCACGTGACCGTACGCTCGACCGTCCGTCCGCACCACAGGGAAACCAATGTTTACTCACACTTTCTAGCCAGTTTGGGAGCCCTAGAGAAAACTAATTGCACATCAATGTTGCGATCAATTGACAGCTGTCAAACGAGGGTATCCGCTGACCAGTATCACCTGACCGTACCGCGGGCTCAAGTGTCGACCCATCGAGGCGGAGTATTTTTTGAAGTTATCCGCTGACAAATTACCAGTTTCAAATGATTGTAGGCTCAAGTTTATTTTTCCAATGATTCGTATGAAATATGTTGTGTTTATGTCACTATGGCCCCGCACTGTTAAGATTTGATTTCAAACTGACCTCGGACGAGAAAATTCAGCCATGTTTTTAAAAATACAGGCGGGGAAGACCTTTTCTTACCATGGTCACGCGTTGGTCACGCTCTACGTCCAATTTTTATACTCTGATTGGTCAAAATTGACAGGTGAGTTCATGCGGAAAATGTTTGCAGCATCATGAAACTTGTTTACTTTGAGAGCTGACAGAGTTTTGTGTCAACATGTGATGTATTTAACTGTCTTTTCCACTGGATGTACAAAATGAAATAAGCTGCTATCAAGAGTCTTCTGTTATTCTTGGCTGGTTTGTTTATTGGGTTTTTGGTTGAGAAATGCGTCGCTTGTCAAAATTCGGTAATCCGATTTCGGATTGCGTCGTTTTCGTTTTTCACCTTCCTTAATGCGTAAGAGGGCTTAAAAGTCTCAAACAACTGTGGCCTTCCATGATATCTTTCAGGAACTGAATTCCGAATGGTAAGCCTGAGTAATTATTGTAGCTGTGTTTGTTATATCTAATTTCATGAAGTCGAGCACAGTTTATGCAGCAAGTTTACGCACGTTTGTAAGATTTGAGTCAATGATCTGACCTAGTATCAGGTTTGATATAAGCTTACAGGCCTTCAGATATATTTTCTCGCCGCAAATAGAAAGAAAACGTTCCGAAGAATATTTAGCTATAAATTTGGCTGTAGAAAGAAAACTTTGAGCGATTTTCTTGCTTCGAGGAGTGGCATCTTTGAAAAAAGAAAACACCGTGAGGCCGGCTGAAATTAAATTATAACATAATTAACGACTCAGGATTTTTAGAGACACTTTAATACTTGCCTTCGTGAATGAAAATTGTTGTCTCAGTAAATGTTTCACCGAATTATCTTTCTTTACTTGATTGTTAGTAGTCTCTTGCAATTTTAATCGCCCGTCCGTGGCGTTTGTTTTCAACGTTCATGAACATCGCTTGTAGGAGTACTTTAAAAAAATGTTGCGCGTATCAAACGCTTTATAAGATTACACATCGTTATAACTGAAACCATTAAATAACAAAGAATAATAATAATAAATTCGTTATTATGTTGAAGCATAACTCTATTAAAGTTCATCCAAACACTCGACCACACTGGCAGCTCGCGCAGTAGAAACGAGAACCGGCCGCCGTATGGATGATTTTGGAAATTTTTGAAACGGTTTCGCTAAAAGCCCACGATTGATCGTCCTGAACATTGACTGAGTGCAATTTGTCTTGAAAAATTGTGAAAAAAAAAATTTAGGCACTGTTTCACCTCAGATGTGATGTTTAAAAAAAAGTATATGAAGGTTGGTTTACACACCCCCAGATTTGTTGGCAAGAATTTGTAAAGTAAACCTGTCGAAAGCAAAAAAATTCGGCCTGATTTGTTTTCCAAGCTGTGGTCAAGAGCCATTATGGCTCTTGAATGTGATCGAAGACGTTTGCTTTTTTGGGGGGTGTACATATAAGGCTATCAACTCGATGTAAGATGTTTCACTCTAAAATAACTTAGCCTTTCCCTCAAAAGTCACGTGAATGTGCCCTTAAGTTAACTGATTTGTGGATTACAAGTTTATTGTTTGATTTAAGTTATAAATTTATTAATGGGAGCTTCGCTTTTAGCCCTGGCTAAATCTATATATTAAGTGCATTATTGTTTTTAGACAGTTTTGATGAACATTATGTAAGTACACCTTTTGCTGTTCATTACGAGAAAATACGCAATCATTTGCGTGGAACGGCGACCAAAAGTGCGAAGATACATTCATTAGCGCGAAAATACGAACATTTGTGCATAAATCAGATTAGCCGCAATCGTCGACAAACACAGATAGGTGGAGTACAGTGTGGATATTTAAACCTGGTAGCGTAAAAATTCAGGCCAATTGGTATTGTTTAATCGAAAATCGATTTTTGTGTTTTGAATGTAAAGAACGCTCAATTGATTGTACAAACGCATTAATACATAAGCAAGCGAATATTAACGTTAACAGCCGACGTTTCGGTATGAATAAATAATGCGAAGATTTGATTTCTATAGTCTCTACAAATTAGCATAATAACAAAGGATCACAAGAAATCACAAGAAATCTAATCTTCGCATTATTTATTCAAATTGCCTTGAGAATGGTGTCATGATGATACCGAAACGTCGGCTTTTAACGTTAATATTCGCTTGCTTATGTTTTAAGAAATCGTTTTTGATCAAAACGCGTTAATGTTTGTTTTATTCATCCTGGGTTGTCCAGGAATGCTGTTGAATTGCAAATTGTCTCGTAAAAATGTTAATGAATACTGTTTGCACTTTAGTGTTTGTCTGTTTTCCCTATTGACTTTCAAGATGGTGTTAATGACTTTGCTGTTGGCGTTAATGAAAGTACAATTATTTTTCTCTTTTGTATGCCGAATGACGCATATGAATGTTTAAAAGTGTTATTAAATGTTGATTAAAATGCCAAAATCGTAATTGAATCTGATTTATGCGCAAATGTTCGTATTTTCGCGCTAATGAATGTATCTTCGCACTATTGGTCGCCGTTTCACGCAAATGATTGCGTATTTTCTCGTAATGAACAGCAAAAAGGTGACCGTGTAGTTAGTTTTTAGCTAGTATGACTGATGTAAAGCTACCATGAAGAAATACTGTCAATAAATCATCATTATTACTTATTACTATTATTCTCATAAGAATCTGTTGATTGGAAAAGGAAAAAGTACCCGCCGGTGAATGTAGAATAGAGCTGTGACGTCACAAAAATTCCAATTTGTAAAATAATGGCATTTGTTGATATATCCAGAAAGACCAAGATGAAATACCGGTATGTTCACTTGCCAGAAATCAGTGCCTGTTGGTTCAATTTAGAGAGGAGATAAAAGTATTGTTGTGCTTCGAACACTCCACAGAAATCGTTCTAAAATAGAGCGTATTCACTCAGGTCGCCAGCCTCTATGCAAATTTATTGGAACAAAAGAAAGCATAAAATTAAGAAAAGAGTTCCACTGCCACAGGATCTTCTTGGTACACCAACATGGCCACCATTTAATTGTTTTGGAACACCAATATGGCCGCCGTGACGTCATGTAAACACTCTCTACAGACCTGGATCGTAACCTTACGTAACGCGGTGTCAGCATACCAGTGTCCAGACCTACCGTTTGTAGACCTATAAGACCGTTGCTTATAAAGAACACTGAAGTCTCTAATTTAAATAATTTGTACATATAATTTTCAGTGCAAATGGAAACGAAATTAATTTATTGTGCCCTTCAACCACCAAACAGAGCACACAGTAGTCAATGAACTCAATGCAATTGACCACTCCAGAAAATACCATAACACACCATAATGCTCTTTGTTTGTCGCCCCAAAATTGTGCATAAGCATTGTTCTCAGTTTCCCTTGGCGCCATTTATCTCCCAAGAGAAACTGAAGACAATGCTCCTGCAAAATTTTGGGTTGACAAACAGAGAGCATTATGGTATGTTATGGTATTTTCTGGAGTGGTCAATACACCTGGCTCCAGTTGTTCAAAGGGTGGATAGCCCTGTGAATCTCTTGAACAACTGGAGACTGGATGGTAAATCCTGCAGCTACAAAAATTACATTTTCATTAGTTATTACATACCTAGGGTTTTGGCTACTTTTTCTGTGTCTCAATGACATGTCACTTGATGTCTTCTACACCTCGTTGGCATCCAACCTGTGTATTCAACACCATATATTGTAGATTTCTAAATTAAATTTTTGCACATTTAATTTACAGCTAAAAATAATGTACATGAAATAACTGAATGTCATATAAAGTACATTACTTTAACCCATTCGCCCCAGGAGTTTTGCCGGAAGACGCGTTGTAAAGCTAGTCGAAGCGACCGGAAACGTACCAAAAAGCCGTTTGCAGTTTGTACAGTTCGTGACACAGCAGTCTTGACATTTACCTTTCGTCTTTCTTGCCCCGTTTCTTTTTTTCTTTCCTGGGCAATTACTAGGCTTCATTTTGGTGGAAAATATTTTTGGGAAAGAGTTTAGGATCGCAGGATTAGATGGAAGGAAGTGCGGGTAGGTAGTGGTATAACGTACAAGATTTTCATCTGAATTTTTGGGTCTACTTTACATGGTTTTTTGCCTTTTTCTGCAGCCTCCTTGACTATATCGTTCTGGTATGCTTTTTAAAGATCTCTTCCCCCTGCACAAGTAAGATGACAAAGTTGTCCTTTGTCGTTAAAACTGAAGACGACACAATAAACGATACAAGGGACGTGGATCCGCACAGGCGGCTAAGGGGGATTTAGAGGCGAATAGGATAAAAAGAACTTTAAAAATTGTGCTACAGTTTCAAGAACTCTCACGACTCAAACTCTAGTAAAGAAACAGTGTGGTGAATGGACAACCCTTAACTGAGCCACCTTGCCTGTTTTAACTGAACTCTCGAATAAATATTTCTGCAATATTAAACAGCTGCT
>BOPM01001339.1:60716-62998 GCA_022179025.1 Porites australiensis
TAAAACTTTTAGAATAATGGAGAATAAAAAGCAGCTTTTGTCTGCAATGAAATAATAACTTTGGGCGCCATCTTTGATGATGCAGTATTTTCTACAAAACGATCCCAGGCTCAGTTTTTTACGAAGCACTTCATTCAGAGGCCATTCGTAGAAAACATGACAGCAATCATCAAAATGTGGTGTTTTTAGAAGGCATTTTGTCGCCTTTGGTGAAAAAAAAAGGTGAAGCAAAAGCTGGTGCTTTATAGCATCAAGATGTGACGTTTTTTAGAAAACGCTTCCCTGCTTTCGGCGGAAAAAAAGGTGACACTGGAGCCGCTGCCTTATATGGGGGGAAACGTAAGTGCACCGTCTTGCCTTCATGGCAAACTGACTGACCATGGCTACTTGTAAAACATAAATAAACTGTGCTTAGCCTAGGCCTGTAGCCTGTTGTACTTAACAGTTTACCGGTAGTTAAATCCCTTTCGTAGTAACTATAACGGAAATAAAATGCTTATCAGAAGTGTTCATGTTGCACACAATTTTTTTACAATTTTTTTATACAATTCTGTTCTTTTGTCCGGGCAACCCAAATTGTAACCGAGCAAATATGCCATCAGGCTTACTTGCCTGGCTGACGACTCTAAGAAAAACTGAATATGGATCCCTGATAGCCTTATAATTTATATGGATTGCACTGCATGTAAAAGTTGGGTTTCTACATAACTGAATGAACATTTTGGAACAGTTTTCCTATTTAATATTACATTTTATTAATTCATATGATAAAAACAGCATGTTAAGGCTAGGGTTCTGAAGAATTAGGTATCCCCCCTCCTTTGTATAAGTACAGTCTATCTTTGAAGTAATGTTCTCCAGCAAATAAAATAAAACATCCTGGGTGCTAATTTGAGGATTTACAGTCTCTGACTCTTCTGGACTGTTTACCTGAGTAACTCCTACAGAGTTTGGATAATTTAGGTTCTACTATACAGTGATTGTTTTACATTGTTTTCACATTAAACACAATTCAAGCAACAAATGTCATCCCACCTAATAGCGCTTTGCTTTACACTATCACTAAAAATAAGCTCAAAGGCTTTGTATGAGCAACATGCATTTCCGACATGACAATAATATTGTTCATAAAATTCGCAATGAGCGCTTTCAAATTTTTTTTAGCTTTATTCTAATATATAAAAGGCATTACTGCTATAGGGAGCAAAACCTGGTCCAAGTAACTCAAATAAACGGTTAAAATCAGAAAATAAAGTGACCTGATCAAAGCAGGCTACTGAAATTGGATCCCTAGCTCTGTCTTAGTCAGATAGCACTCTATGCACCGAAACATGGCATAACATTTCTGGCTGTGTAATTCATGAAAGCTGAAATTGCTAAAGAGAAAATCGGGTTAGTATGTGCTTCTTGCTAGCTTGTGGCAGAATTTCTAAAGCTGAAAAGCACACCAACATAAACACAAACCGGAAATTGTGTAAGTTTGTTCTGTTGTTGTGTGGCCAGGTACCAAGTAGAGTAATGTAAGCACTTGAAAAAAAAATTTGATCAATTTTTGCCTATAAATTCAACCAAATGCATCATTTTATGAACAGCTTTGAAGCCCTGCTCTCCATACATTTCTTAGTAAAATGCTGTAACATAACTTTACCCACAGTAATAGCACTGCATAAGAAATAAAATCACTCACACTATGAAACTGAGATTTGTGAAAATCCCATGAAAATCACTTGAAAATACCATGAACATCATTTCATGGCCAATGAATCTTGCAAAATAATTTTTCATGACCTCATCTGTGGCCATGAAATTTTCGTGGAAAAAAAGTTCAAGGTGTTTCATGGCCCATGAATTAAACTGGACTACTTTCATGGGTCATGAATTTCCAATGAAACACCACATTATGGAAACATACCAAGAAAGTTCAATGATGGAGCCATGAAAAACGTTTAATGGGCCATGAAATAAATACTGAATTTGATTTGTGAGTCATGAAAAATGTATGAATGATTTCATGGCTCATTAATTTCCCATGAAAATGCTGATGAGGAAAGCAGTGCCACTGTGAATTAATGCCTTGAATAAATATTTAACAACTTTGCAGCAAGAACACTGCATTCCATAATATTTACAAAATGTACATGTATTCAATAAATGAAATAGTACGTTTTGGGTTGTACTAGAATTAGCTATACCCTAACGAAACTAGTACTTTGGGCTGCACTATTAACAGTCAACTTTCAACAAGACAGATCCACTCTGAGACCAGCTAGCACAACATCTTA
>BOPM01001340.1:24296-40908 GCA_022179025.1 Porites australiensis
TTTGTTTGCTGATTAACTACTTTTCTTTTCCACTTTTCTATTTCCGAAAGAGTTATTTCACCATTATCCAACTTATCTAGACTAATTTTTTTCACATCATTATATAAAAGTGTATTTAAATCATAATTATTTCTTATTATATATCTAAATGGGGGATTTTCACCAAAAAGTTCTTTTACAAATAATGTATTTTTAGGGTAAAGTTGACCATCTTCAAAAGTAATTCCATATCTATAATATCTATCTAGTAACTCAAAATAGTCAATTTCTCTTCATATATCACCTTCAAATTCATCAGCATAAGAACAATAATATTTATACACTAAAAACATTGTTGTTTGATAAGGATGATTTCTTGCTAAATCGTTAATCATTTTTAGGTCAAAATCCTTGATTTTCAAACCTTTTTTAGTATAATTACCGCTAAAACCACAAATCATTGTAATTAATAACTCTCTATTACTTAAGTAGTTATAATATGATAGTTATAATAGGATGATTTCCACCTCTCTCTCATTAGTACTTTTTCCCGTCATTTTCCCGTCATTCTCGCTTATTACAAATTGCGACAGTACAATGTGCCTCAAAAATGCCTAGATTGACTGGACTATAAGGGGTAAGAATTAAAGTGAGCCACGTCAACAAAACCAGATTCAAGTATCTCTTGAAACTTTTTTGACAAGAACCTCTCTAAAATGGCTCGTGCCCTTCTTGTTTTCCCTCTTAACACATAAAGTTTTGTCCACCACAGCCTTGCACGTCCCCTTTGCCGCATTTGTTCCTTGTACATCTTATACCTTCTTGTTAACTTATTTCAACTGACCTCCATCTTCATCATGCTTCATCAAACCTCAATACAGCATACGTCTACAACAAGAGAGGATAAAGGGGACAGAGAAGGCATCCTCCATACACACCCCATTCCATAGGTAATTCGTCCCGAGTTATTTTTAAGACCACAGATCCCAAGGGCGATTAGACAAAGGCCAATCACATAGCGCGAATGTGTTCCGCGTGGATGACCCACGCTCAGAGCCACGCGTCCTTAAAGAATTGACGCAGAAAAAAATGGCGGAAGTCGCGGAGAGCAATATTGTTATTCGTTTTGTCGACGTAAACGACTAAACAGAGATTTCTGCTAAAACTGTGTCAGCGAAACTGAAATTAAAAAAGAATCGCCCTTCCTCTCTTGTATAGAGCTAACAGTACAGCAGGGAAATCCTTAACACAGTGAATATTCTCTCAGGATCATTTATAATTTACAGTTTGAGAGAGCAATTTCTGGTTGATATTTATTCTTTTATTAGTCTTTAATTATTCAAAAAAATAACACTTGGCGTCCTATAATAATAATAATAATAATTTAATAACTTCTAGAGCGCTATTTACATTCACTGATCAACAGCGCTTAATAACTTAAAAAAACTACAATAAAATTCAAATTTGTAAAACTGATTACATGCACATGAATATTACTTGCTACTTGCTTTATTGTACAAACGACCGGTTTCAACAGACCGGCGAAATTTCTCATTTTATTAAAGCACTGAGGCTACGATAACTTCGAGTTAAACTGATTTCACGGGTTGTCAAAAAGTCTAGGGATTCCCTTTTCCCAGGTGAGAGCCGACTCATTTCGCTTCAATATTCAGAAATGCTCTCGATCTCTTTAGGCTTTCATTGCCTTTCGCCCGACATGTCTTTTTGCAGGGCGTTTAGTCATGTGAAACCTCCACGAAACATCCACGCAGCGCGCGAGGTAACTTTATCCCGATTCTAAAAATAACTCGAGACGAATTACCTATGGAATAGGGTGTGTATAGGGGATGCCTTTTCTGTTCCCTTTATCCTCTCTTGATCTACAACCAAACACCGGAGCAAGAGGCCTCTCTCGACGGAAGCCATTACTCTGCCGGCTCCTATAAGGAACAAAATTGAGAAGGAGTCATCCTCGGAGACCCAGGGGCAGATAGTGGGGGCGAGGGAAAGTCTAAACGGGCGGAAAAATATGAAACGAAGAAAAGTAAAGAACGGCGAGAAGAGCCCCTGGGGACAATGTCTTATCAGACCAGTTCCAAACGGTCGCTTCCGTTCTGCCTTCTGATTGGGCAGAAAAACACAAAAGGTTTCTGGCACCAATCAGAAGTCAGAACGGCGGCGACCGTTTGGAACTGGTCTGGTAAAACATTGTCCCCAGGGGCTCTTCTCGCCATTCTTTACTTTTCTTCGTGCCAAATTTCTTCGCCCGTTTAGACTTTCCCTCGCCCCCACTATCTGCCCCTGGGTCTTCGAGGATGAGAAGGAGTTAGTTGTCGAAGAAACTGTACTTATTCAATTCAATTCACTGCATTTTGCAATACCATTGGTCTCCCAAATACAATCCAACACAACATGTCTCGAAGAAAAGAGGTTCTTAAACCCACCATTCAACTGCTTGCTGACTTGGGAACACTAGCAACAAAGTGTTTTCATCATAGCTTGCGTAGAAACTACAAACAAACTACATCTAAGGGAGGTACAACATCAAACTTTAGGCCATCCCCCCTCAGTTTGAAGGAGACACCGAGCCCAGGGAAACAGAGATAAGCCCAGGTCGAAATTTCCGCAAAGCTATAGTCCAGCACAAACAAAACTATCTGGAATTTAGCCAGGCTACCCCAAATGCATACCAGCTGATAGCCCTGTGCCTGCGCAACAAGCTGACACACACCTTGACGGAAGCCCCCGTCGACCATTTTTTTTCAATAATTTTAACTAATTTCTGTCAATTCCAGGAGGTCATTTAGAGCCCATAGTCAAAGGCTGAAGGTGGCTAGCCCTGAAGAGGGAAGATTGCCTGCAATGTCCTGGACGTGACTTCAGATTTTAGGCAACCCGGTTTTCAAAACTCCAGGTAGAAATGTAATGTCAGCTATCGCCTTGCGAACACCCCGATAACACGAACAGCCGCCAAATATCCGGCAAAAAATAATTACAGTCGTTTCAATCAGCGTTTGAAATAAGCTCAAGCCATTAGCGACTCTTGTGATTACGACAGCCTGCGGTGCTGGCGGGATTTTTTGGACTGTTTTTTTTTTCGTGGTTCGCAAAGTAAGAGATTCAGCCGCGCGAAAGCTGAACCGAGGACGAGAAAGGAAACGATGAGGGAGGGGGCGAGGGGAAAAGGCAGTGAGAAAAACCGTCTTGAGATATTGTTGATATTTTAGAAACGCCCCTTCCAGTCTTGTGATAGGAGGAGTTTGGCTTTTAAGCGTGATGTGAGAAGTTTTGAAGTCTGACGTCAGCCGCGCGACCATCTGTCGCGCCAAAGGTTTGGAGTGTAGCTAAATGTCGTGGATCGTGGGTCATGGGCGTGGGTCGTGGGGAAAAAAATGTTTTCCAAAAAAAAAAACATGGCAAAAATGTAAAATTCATGAAGCGAAATCTCCGCATACATACCAGGAGTCCTATTCCCCTTGTCCGCGGTCAGCAAAGCAAATGAGCGAATCCTTAGTACAAATGGATACTAAAAAGGCACTTGAGCGAAAAATAAAAGAAGCGCTGTACACTATGTAAACCTGAAGGAGGCTAAAGAAAAACTGGAGACTAGACTGCTTTTTCTCAAAGATGTCAACATTCGTCACTGAAACGTTCAGTCAGTTTAAGGAATGATATTCAGAATGGTTACAGCAAAGATTTTGTACCCACAACAAAACAAAAAAAAAAATTTACATACATTTGTAGCCTTAACCTGAAAGGTTGAGCATGAAGGTGGTTCCTTCGTAAGCTAAAAGACCAGAAACTTCTTTAAGAAAGACTTCTATCAAAAAATATCAAAAAGATAAAAATTGTACTTTTTTCCCCTCACTTCCCCTTCCCTTTCCCACAGTGATCGCATTCCATCGTGTTAAAAAATCTCTGCCGATCACTGGGATAAAGACTGAATAAAGATTAAATATGGTAAGCAGCTATTTCCATTCAGCGAGTCAGAGCTGTACCATACTTTCTGCAAATTGCACTTTTCGACATATTTTACGTCTGTTTCGTTTATTTCGCGGCGATCGCTCAGTTATGGATAAATCTGCATCGGCAACATGTCTTTTATCCAGTGATGTTGTTAAACGGGACCCAAGTCCCACGTGCCTAAGGAAAACTTAGGAAGAGGACGAAGAAGGAGCAGTGAAAAGGGCAGCCAATCAAGGAGTCGGAGATTTTCGTTTCATAAATATTTTCAACTTTTTTCTATTTATTCTTTTTTTTAATTACTTTACTTTATCATTTTTTTTCTATACTTTTTTTTACCCTCGACATTTACCCACACCCGCGATCCACGACATTTAGCTACTCTCAAAGGTTTGTTGTTTATGACCTTTGAATGGTTTTATTTTTTCATTAGCTTTTTCCGCTCATTATTATTTAGGAAATCATTTTGTTTATCGGAATTAGATTGATGAATTTCTTCACTAACAGAGAAAAATATTGATTTTTTTTTTAACAAAAGCCTCTTTTGTAGTAACGAATGTTGATTACTAACACATCGTAGGACAAAAGCAAAAGTTAACACTCAAAGCAACTAGTCAGGTCAGTTTTCGCTATAATAAATGTGCAAGGTATTTTTTTTCCTCCTTTTCCAGAATATTTCTCATTCAGAAACAGCACGTTTGCGTTTGAGAATTATTCTTTTTAAGTTATTTGGAGTTTTAGAAGCGTAGAACTTCTTGGCGTCTGAAAATTGTTGCGATGAATCAGGTTGAGCAAACACAAATCTCTCATGATATCAGGCAACGCAATGAGTTGTTTTCGCTAATAAATGTGCAACGTAAGTTTTCTCCTTTTTCAGAAATATTTTTCGTTCAGAAACAGCACCGCGCTTGCTTTTAAGAATTATTCTTTGGAGTTTTAGAACTGCAGAACTTTTTCTTGACGTTTCAAATACTGACGTTGAATATTTTTTTGAGCGAACATAAATCAGGTAAGCCGCATTTCAACCGACGGTACTCTTTTGAAGTTTGTATCCACTGGGAATCTGACATCAGCTGACGGGTTGAAATTCTGTCGGCCAGTCAGGACTGCCGCTCTCTGCGTCCAAAAAGCGAACGCAGTTTCAAAAATCTCAAGGGGTTGATTGCAGGCGGTTTTTCTCACTGCCTTCTCCCCTCGCCCCCTCCTCCATCGTTTTCTGTTTCGACCTCGTATTGTTCATGAAAGTATTAAATCAATTGTGAAATTACATTTATTTACATTAAAACGAATTAAATATAACGGAACTAACTGATAAAAAAAACGCTTTCCATTAAAACGGCTAAAATATAAAAGGACTTATTTAAGGTGGCCCGTATCTATTCATATTCGTTTTAGTTATGTTTTTGAAGCGCGTTTTTCAGAAAGAACGATTTAACCGATTTCTCTGATTTTTGGCGTCCTTAAAAAAGAATGGTGGAAATTTTATGAAAATGTTGTTTATTTTCTTGTAGGTATAAAAACGTTTACTATATGTGCAAGTTTGAAGACCATACAACTCGCTGCACAAAATGCTGGTCACATTTAACCTTAAAATACTACGCTAACACATTTGAGAAAGCTAACGCATAATGATAGTAGAAGAGTGCCGACGAACTATCTCCTATTTGAAAGGGTATTGTTACCGAAAGCTTTACTGCAAGAAATTGAGTAATCAGAAACCTACGGCGAATACAGTTAGCACTACAAGAGGACTATTAGGACTAATATTCCTTAAACTAAGCTTCACGAGGTTCTGCGATACACGTATTTCTAGTTTAGGTTTAGAGGGGGCCTGGAAACTAATTAAAATAACCCTCATTGTGCTTGTAAGTAATATTAAAGAACAAAACACAAAGTACCGTAAATAAATCATTGCTTTTCAAAATGGTGAGATGAGGGGGAGGCTTGAAAGAGAGGGGTACTTTTTATCAGAGATATTACTGTATTCATTTTTTCTTTCACTTTTTTCAGGGTCACCTCTAAGGAAAAGTGGGCAGCAGCATGAGACTCTTCCGGTTTTTCCGAGAAACGCTTCCGGGAAAGCTTGTCACTTCCAGGAAAACAGGAGTCCGTCAAAAAGAAAGAGGGCCATTGTGCTGGAGTAGAAAACAAGAACTTGAACACGAAAAGAGACAAAGACACTCTTTGGGATCATAAAACCACAGCGGCAATCCTTTGTAATTCATATTATTTCTTATATGTGATACTACTTTTTAATATGGTTAACCGAAGCCGTTATACCTCACACCAGCGATCAAGAACAAAGAAGCCCAACGGATACTTCGTTAGCATGATGGTTTCACAGATTCGTTTTTAGCGTTTCTGAGTCAACACCGAACCTTTGAGTTTTTGTAGTTTGTAGACAATTACTAAATGGGAGGCTAATAAATTACTAAATTTAAACAGTTTACAGGAGGCGTAAAAGAGCGGGTGCATATTTATTTAACAATTAGTCGCCCAAGACGACGTGAATATCGGCGAATAGTCACCCAGACGAAGTCAAGGTGACCAATTGTTTTAGTATAATTACATTGATGATTATTCGAGAAAATAAAATAAAAAGAGGCATATTTTGGAAAGATTTTGGGGCTTTAAGATGTCGGTCGAAGGCGGCTCTGATCGACAACACTGGAGCTGGTTTTCTTATAATAGCTGCCGTCAGTTTTCCTCACGGAAACGTAAAATTTTGCCAGACATATATTTATTTCATCGACTTCCATGTTTCCTATTTCATTTATGAATTCTTGCTGCTGTTGAAACCATTCTGTAAAACAAAATATTTCGCAAAAGTTACTAACAGTTGCCGACACTTTGAAGCAAAAAAAACGTAAACAAACATACCAGTTTTCAGTAAATTGTGTTACTTGCAAAAGAGAATTTTATCAAGCTACCTTTGTATAGCTTGACTCCAAATTTTGTAGCAACTTTGTTTTTTGAGGAACAGCATTTTCTATAAATTGATCAATTTCCGCCTCCGAAACATCAACAAATCTGGCTGCCATTTTGAAAACTGCTAGCCTTCATTATTGTAATCACCGCGCGCTGATTATAGTAGGGAGTTTAAGATACGGCGACTACGGATTACGACTACGGCTAAAAATGCTACTGTGCATGATCAAAACCTCGTGACTGTTGCTCGTATTTTGCCGTCTCAGTAATTCAAGAATCTCGTCTTTTCGTAAGAAAGTTTTCAATTCACCTACTTTAAGTGTGAGGGAAGGGAAATATGTAAGTTGTGTCTAATTTCTGCTCAGATTTACGCTTTTAATCCACCGTTGTGACTACATTTTTATCTAGCTAAGCTCATATTTAAAGAGGCTTAGCTGTTTGAATTCAGATTGATGGCCGAGAAGAAGAGAAATCATGCAGGTAATTTACTTTCTCTTCGCACTTGAAAAGTTTCAATGTTTGTTCGAACTTATTACTGTCTTTCTACTTGTATAACCTTTGTTTATGCGAGTTTTTGAATCGTATTTGCTGAATGAAAATGATGTAAACGTCTTCGAGACAATCGAAACTCGGCATTTCTATACTTCAAACTACATCAGCTCAGTAGTCGGAGAAGTCCATCATCTAAATCTAATAAATGAGCCATCACTACTTCTGTCTATTTCTCAATTTAATATTTGACATAAGTATTCATGGGCGAAAAAAATAAAACCTGTGCAACCAAAACTTTGTTTACCAATTTCACCCGAGCTACGGTGATGGAACAATTTGTAGCCGAATCGACTTGTACGTAATTGCTTCCTTCAAGTATGGAAGAATTTGTTCATTGTTCTAAAGATAAGATCACATGCAAAACTGACTTGCATTTTTGTGAACTATGATGAAAACAAGAAAATCTTTGCGTGTTGTTTCCCTCTCCGCCTCTTCTCTCATAGTCTACTGTCTGTAGTGCAATCTTAGAGTTCTATATTTGCACGACTCAACCCAGTGCTACAAACAAAGGACAGCGCTAGTCCAGCCGTAGTTCGTAGTCCGTAGTCTCCGTATCTTAAACTCCCTAGTGGGATGAATCGGAGCTCCTAGCGAATCGTAGCGCTCAATTTTCAATAATCATCAATGTAATTATACTAAATAATGATTATGGTTCTGTATATTCAAAATTTCTTTCAGGGTCAGTTGTGTTCTGATGGAACTCTGATATAGAATAGTTTTTTTATTATTAGGCTTAACCCGGTATTTCCGAGAAATGCTAATTGGAGTACCTGTGTTTTCCAAGAATTTAGAAGACTGGTTACTAAAAAACAAACAATTCTCAAAGGTCTACTAGCAGGTGATAAATAAGACATGGCCTAACACTGCTTTAAAGTCGTTTCGGACATTTTAAGCCGACTGTTATTCTCCAAACTGTATGTTTACTTTTTCGTTTTACGCAAACCAATACTCAAAAGCAAGACTCGGGGGATGCTGAGAAACATAAAACAACACTTAAAAATTTAAAAATTCAACGAGCTTTGTACTCTTGACAGCAGAGCTGGTCTAGAACGTGTCGAAGCCTTCTGCCAAAACCAAAATTCTTGCAGCAATTCCCGCAAACATTGAAAACATCGTTTTTCTGCATTCACGTACAACAGGTTTATCAGAGAAAAGTCAACAACTAATTTGAGCATTTAGAAAAAATTTGAAGAGAAGGGAAGAGTATATAAAATATTCCTTTGTTTTTGCAGTTTGCCTGAAAGCATTGCAAACCGGACGAACAGTTTGACAGTTTGATTCTTCATAGTTGTTTGCTTCAGCTGTTAAAGGCGCTGTGTCACGAAACCGTTTACAAAATTTCCAACTTTCGGAAAGGCCATCAAACTGAGTGAAACTTTTAAGTTTAAAAAACTAACTGCTCAAAACATTAGTAAAAGGTATATAAAACAAAGCAAATACAAAAGGAAACACGGACAGACAAACTTGAAGAGGTTTGAATCGGATTGCAGTTGTGGTTTTTGATAACTGGTTAGCCTAACAGCTTTTAAAAGTTCATTTTTGTGGTGTGAACCGCTTTGTATAATACCTGGGAGACGTATTTGTTTGGCAGGCTGTGTTTTTGTCACTCACAGGTAACTTGCCAAGTTTCATAGGGAATAAGGACGCTAAATTTGCATTATACGCAAATAAACGAGGTAGCCATAAGTCTCTTAATGATACTATCACAACTGAGGTAATTTATATAGATCCCTGCGCGTTTATTTTGCATGTCAAGTTGTGTTAGGTTGGTGTACGCTTACTGATATTTCAGTGATATCATTTGCGGTCACGTGACTCATTCGTGACAGTATCTTGTCAATTTGATTCTTCCTGTCAACTGTAATGCCTTCAGGCTCTGTTTTGCAAATGTAGGCGAACCCTCCTGAAGCTGAATTTCAAATGACCGTATCCAAGCTGAGAAAGAAAAATAAAATTTTGTCGTTGCTTGTTTACGTCCTCCATAAAACGCGAAATAAGACATTTTCGCGTCATAGTCGTGCAAAAACGGGAAAGAAATGTACAAAAAAGTGTGATGTACGTGCGAAGTTGTTGTTTTGCTTATTTTAAAAACCTATTGTTTTTTGACGTTCTCCTTGCTGTCCGCGTCGTTGGATCTCAAAGTCCCTATTATCTTGACTAACGTGGTAGAAAAGCCGCCCCGCTTCAATTTCTAAGGATCTTAATTGACCCACGCCTTTTAATACAACCGAGTCTGACTATCCTGAGAGAATCTTGAAAGATTCGTTCTCTTCGATTTAGAAACGAGATTTAACCTGTGTGTTACTTACTGATGTGATAAGACTAAGGACACGAGGGAAGCACGAAGCCAAAATATATTTGGAAAAAATAGTTGACCAATCACAACGTGCCGTACTAAGTAAATAATGGGGCGGTTTCTAGGAAAACGCAAACAACCGTGTTGCATCACGGGTGGTATTTTGAGTGCCCAGTTGCGATCTTCTTTGATTGAGTATATTCTGGTTATGATTGCCTCTTGTCAATCAAATTTAAGAGTGACTTGAGTTCCTGTTGGTCGTTATAGACCTATAATTGACAGACTGACAAGCGCTTTTACCCTCCTTAGAAGTAGGGTAGTGGATAACATCGTCTGTGTTTCAATTAAACGCGTTCAGAGATATTTTGCGTCCGCTTGAAGTGTCCCCTCAGCAGCAGCGGAGAATTGTACAGAACTTGCAACATGAAGATTCTGTTTGGTCTCGCCTTTCTTCTTTGCATTTCAGTCGGTAAGTTATTTTAGTCTTGTTCAATCTGTTTCATCTTGTTTAGATTAGGAAATGAAAATGCAAAGGAAATTTGCTCTGTACGTAGTTTCGCGCCGTTCCCTTTGCTGGCGTCCTTTATCTTCTTTCTTGGAATCAAGGGGCGTGACTCGCCATTTTGCTCACTTTCTTATCTGCACGTTCCGGACAAACATCAATGATTTTCACTCTCGATTTTTAACTTTATTCGGAACGCAACGTTTAATAAGAGTTTAATAAGCCAGTGTAATATTAGGCTAGAAATAAACGCCATTATAGCCTCCAGGTTTTTTTGCATTTGAGTAGAATAATTGAACACATCTTTAACGACTGTGTTGGAAATTATTTAGCACGGTAATGCCTAACAAAGAGGGGACGATGTTGGCTAGGTAGCGTAACTTTGTCGAACTTCAGTTGTGTTTGGTGTTGAAGAACGTTCTTTCAGTTCTGATTTCCAAGGACTCCGTGCGTGGAGAGCGTATTCGTTGATGAATTTTACGAAAAGCGAGAATCGAATTAAAATGCTCTCCAGTTCTGTAAGATTCTTTAGTCGATTCCCCAAACGCGCAAGATGGAAGTGTCGCGCCACTAACAATCTCAAGTTGTATATGCACTCAACATTGAAAATTTCATATATTACAACTGCGAAATGCAGAAATAAATGAAGAGAAGATCATCAAGCGTCGTGCTACTGCCGTGCTAAGCTGGCTCGACTGTAGCTCGACTGCAGCACGACTTGGTACGACTTGGTTTCAGACGTCGAATTTAATTCAGTCGAATTCTTGGTTTTCACATGACGTCATCAAATTCAAACTAAGAAACTATCGCTTCTTCTGAGTTTCTGCTTTCATGTGATATTAGAGCACCTTAAAACCTTTATACAAACAAATTTGCAGTTCAAAAGAGTTCTTTGTTTTGCGATACAGGACGCTTGAATTTCCAGGCTTTTGCGTGACGCGGCATTTAGCTGGCGGCCGGGAAAGCTCTGATGTGGGTTAAAAACATCAAGGATTTTTGGAAATTTTGCTATCTAAACATGGTGTCATGTTTATGTTTATGTCGTGCAAAAGTTAATTTTTTCGTAGTACGATCAGCTTTGCAGAATTCAGTGTATTCTCTCTCCTTTTCCTCCTTTGTCGTCGATTACATATCCTCTCTACTCAATGACAAGTAAAGAAAAGGATAGAAAAGAACATGAGAATTATATACACTGTACATGATATGTATGCCACAGATCAAAATTAAATTCAGTTTTAAAATTTTAGCCCAGGTTGATTCTCAATTTCCTTTGTCTACTATAGTCCTAATTCATGAATAATTGGGGCTAGGAAAAAAAGAATCAACTTAAGCCGTGACTCGACCCAGTTATTTTGTGAGGGTACCATCCTACTTTGACGCTCTGTGGTATCCTCACCGTTACTTTGATCATAAGTCTAACATATAGCATGGATAACATATAGATCAATCTACAATACAGCATAAAATTTTTGGCGATCGGAGTAAATGTCACGTGGTTATAGTGTCACGCCTCTTTGGGGTCTGAGTCGAAATTCTGCTGTTGCCGGCATTTTTTCGTTAAAATCTCTCGGCTACATATAGTGCGCGTTAGTGCCTTGCGTTGAACGTAGTTTCAGCAAAATCGCAAAGACCCACTGCGAGAAATTCAGCGGTTTCCAAATTTAGGTCAAAATTTATGGGAAAATGATAAGCAAATTTTACGCGATTATATCTAATCAACTATGAGATTTATCTTTTTATTTTGGGGATCGTTACAACAGATGGGTCCTTCCAAGTCAGCAAAAAGCTTTAGGGCCTTGTAAATGCGCGCGATTTGGAGCAATGCAAACATATAGAAATTATAGTTTTAGCTGTTTGTTGACGTTTGTCAGTGTTTAAGAGTCCTTCTCACGAAAAACGCATTTTCTTAAAAATTTTTTTTTTTTTTTCCTTCAAATTTTTTCAGGGCCACAATTGATTAACTAACTACCCGGATTCCGAATTTCATGGTCATTGAAAAACTGTGACATTATCTTCCGATAAGCCCAAACTTGAGTAAAAATTGAAGATTTTTAGCGTTTTGGCTGAGTTTGTGCTTTGGGAGTTTTCTATTGTTCCTAGTCTGTCATGATACAGCGTTCTTGTTCAGCACGCGTGCAATGACCGCGCTTGGCTGACTTCCGAATGCTCACCGAGATATGAAAAACGCTGACAAACGTCAACAAATAGCTAAAACTATGATTTCTATATGTTTGCATTGCTCCAAATCGCGCGCATTTACAAGGCCCTAAAGCTTTTTGCCGACTTGCAAGGACCCATCTGTTACGAATTTAACTATTTGTAAACGTAAACTTGAATTCGATAGAGGGCAAAATCAAATAATTGGGAACATTATTTTTTACGTCTACTACTGGAGACGGGACTGCCCTTTTACGTGGTCATCCGAGCCACGCAAAGGTCTACCCGTTTGCAGGTCAAAGGCATTACTTGAGTATTGGTCCGGTCCCGGAAATCGAACCCCCGACCTCCCTCTAGCTTTGCAGTCAAGCGCTCTACCGACTATGCTAACCCTGCAGGGAAACTTTTAAAAACTAACTGCTCAAAACATTACAAAAAGGTACATAAAACACAGCAAATACAAAAGGAAACATGGACGGAGAAACTTGAATAAGTTTGAAACGGATTGCAATTGTGGTTTTTGATAACTGGTTAGCCTAACAGCTTTTAAGAGTTCATTTTTGTCGTGTGAACCGTTTTTTATAATGACTGGGAGAGGAAATTGGTTTGCCTGGAAGCTGTGTTTTGTCATTCCCAGGTTATTTCGCAAGTTTCTTGGGAACAAGGACGCGTAATTTGCTTTATAAACAAAATGAACGAGCCAGCCATAACACAGTCCCTTTAAGTTACAGCACACAACTGAGGCCATTGATATGGATCACTACGCGTTTACTTTGTATGTCAAGCTGTTTTAAGTTGGTGTGCGCTTGCTAAAGAAAAATATTGATATTTGATATCATTTTCGGTCACGTGACTCATTCGTGACAGTGTCTTGTCAACTTGATTCTTGATTCTTCCTGTCAATTTTGATGCCTTCAGGCTGTGTTTCATATCATTAACTTGACTGTTTGTGGTACCTTAATTGACCAACGCCTTAATACACCCAAGTCTGACTGTCCTGAGAGAATGCTGAAAGATTCGTTCTCTTTGATTTAGAAACAAGATTTAACCTGTGTGTCACTTACTGCTGTACAAATAAGACTAAGAACACGAGGAAAGAGAAAATATATTTGGTAGCAATAGTTGACCAATCACAACATGCCATACAAAGTAAATAATGGGGCTGTTTCAAGGAAAACGAAAATAATCGTGTTGCATTAGGGGTGGTCTTTTGAGTGCCTAGTTGCGACCTTCTTTGATTGGCTTAATTATGGTTATGATTGGCAATTGGCAATCAAATTTAAGAGTGACTTGAGTTTCTATTGGTTATTATAGACTTAGAATTGACAGACTGACAAGCGCTTTTACTGCCCTACTTTTGTGGATAACATCGTCTGTGTTTTGATAAAATGCGTTCAGAGATATTTTGTGTCCACTTGAAGTGTCCCCTCAGCAGCAGTGGAGAATTGCACAGAGCTTGCAATATGAAGATCATGTTTAGACTCGCATTTTTTCCTTTCATTTCAGTCGGTAAGTTATTTTAGTCTAGTTCTATCTGTTTCTTCTTGTTTAGATAAGGATATAAATGCAAAGGAATTTTTTTCTCTCCAACGTCTTGCTGTTCCCATTGTTGGCGTCCTTTATCTACATCTTCTCTCTCGGAATCATGGGGTGTGGCGCGCCATTTTGCTCAAACATCAATAATTTTTTCTCAAGCTATTAAAAATCCTTTGGAACCTGAAGCTTTCAGTTTTTTGCGTTTGACTTGAATAATTGAACACAGCTTTAACGGCGATCTTTTCTAGGTAGCGTAACTTTGTGTTTGGTATTCACCAACGTTCCTTCAATTTATCTCCAAGGACTCCAAAGGTAGTGAGCGTGTTCCCACCCATTAATTTTACCAAAAGCAAGAGTCGGATTAAAATGCTCTCCAATTCTGACGTAATTAGTCGATTTCACAAACGTGGGTCGAAACGTTCAAGAAACGTGAAAGTTACGTGTAATACTCAAAAATACAGCTTTTTGGGTATGATTGGCCTCGTTTATTGCGCGCAAGCCGAGGACAGGAGCGGTTGTGCAAGATGGAAGTGTCGCGCCACAAACCCTGAATCTCAACTTGCAATGTCTCAGCCCCCTGAAACTGAAACTAAATAATAAAACATCTATAAGAAATGTCAGATTTATATTTGAACTTCAAGCTTAAGTCACACAAATCTTTTTCTTGTTGAAACTGTGAACAAGTATGAAATTCAAAACCGGAGAAGAAGCACTTGTTTGGATGTCCTCATGTCTGATATCAAGTTACACTGTAGACAAACTTTCCTCTACACACAAGGCATGTATATTTTAAAAAGACAAGTCAGTAAGTCAGTTATTCAGTGAAGTAAGTAAGTAGCTAAATTTGTACTTCTTTCCTATAATTAAGTAACGGCAGTAATTTCGTACATTTTTGCACGGACTTGATGTTAGCTTGAGAAAAACAGCCGATATTTGGCGACGCTACCACTGGTTTCCCCGCCACATGACGGCTGACAAACGAGTGCAGAAATTCCATATCGATGACGCGTCACTACCCAGATCTGGGTAGTGCTTCTAATTGGTCGTGCCGCGTGGAAAATTTGATTCAACTAATCAGAAGCACCACCCAGATCTCGGTAGTGACGCATCATCAGTATGGAATTTCGTTTCTCAGACGTCAATTCGTGGGGAAGCCACTGGTAGCGTCCCCAAATATCGGCTGTTTTCTCAGGCTAACTTGATCTCACTTTAAAAGTATTCGGAAACCGGAAAAAGCGCGCGGTCAGTTCCGGTTAGTTAGTGCTTTGAGTTGCCAAATGCATATCACCTGAACGCCGTCCTTTCGTGAAGTAAAGAGAGCTTTATTCGATTATGGCTAATATGCGATAGCCTGTCAGCCTGTCCCAGAAAGATCCAAGAGGACGGGAAATTGCTGATGCGGGCTAGGAGAAAAGGCGACAGAACGCCTTATATATGTGTGCTTTTTTAATGCTCTATGATTGGTTGATTTGGACATGACAATTGCCAACACTCGAACGTGCAGTTAAGCCTTTGTTAGAGTAGCCTATGAAAACATTCGTTTCTCCTCGCTCCTCGCCGCTTGGGACGTTTCTCCAGGCTATTTCGCAGGCTATTTCGCAGGCTATTGTCAGCGGAACTGTTTGAACGTCACGTGACAACCAGGCGTCACACAGATATAACTAAGATTTAGGGATTCAATGAGGTTTGAAATCGTCTTTACAGGTGTTTCCTTCCTCACTTGCGCCCCCTTCATTTACCAGTGCGCTATTATTCCGCTTCCCAACATCGGACTTCACCTCCAAGCAGGTATGGTTTGTTTTTCTGAAACCTTGTTTTCCTCCGAGAACTGCATGTCTAAAAAACTGAGGTATCAGGTATAGGGAAAGTTCGATATCCATCTTTACCAAATAGGCTTACGCATTGAAAACCAAGAGAGGATAAAGGGGACAGGGAAGGCATCCCCCATACACACCCTATTCCATAGGTAATTCGTCTCGAGTTATTTTTAAGACCACAGATCCCAAGGGGGATTAGACAACAGCCGTCACGAATTGACGAAGAACAAAATGGTGGAAGACGCGGAGAGCGATATTGCTATTCGTTTTGTCGACGAAAACGACTACAGAAAGATTTCTTCTAAAGCTGTGTCAGCGAAACGGAAATTAAAAAAGAATCGCCCTTCCTCTCTTGTATAGAGCTAACAGTACAGCAGAGAAATCCTTAACACGCTGAATATTCTCTCAGGATCATTTATAATTTACAGTTTGAAGAGAGAAATTTTAGGTTTAATATTTATTCTTTTATTAGTCTGTCATCATTCAACAAAAATAACACTTGGCGTCCTACTCCCTTTACTGTACAAACGACCAGTTTCAATAGACCGGCGAAATTTCTCATTTTATTAAAGCACTGAGGTTACGACAACTTCAAGTTAAACTGATTTCACGGCTTATCAAAGAGTCTAGCGATTTCCTTTTCCCAGGTGAGCGCCGACTCATTTCGCGTCAGTATTCAGGAATGCTCTCGACCTCTTTACGCTTTCATTGCCTTTCGCCCGACATGTTTTTCACGGCGTTTAGTCATGCGAAACCTCCACGAAACATCCACGCAGCGCGCGAGGTAACTTTATCCCGATTCCAAAAATAACTCGAGACGAATTACCTATGGAATAGTGTGTGTATGGGGGATGCCCTCTCTGTCCCCTTTATCCTCTCTTG
>BOPM01001340.1:56703-68062 GCA_022179025.1 Porites australiensis
TGTATCAGAATTATTAATCTGCTATAGGAAAGATGTTCTTTGTATTATACGTAGCAGATTAGGAGCTTAGCTGTATACAATTATTGACCTCGGGTCGATAAATGTCTCACGCGACTTCAAAAATACCCTAACAAAAAAAATACAGAAAAAAATCTAAATCACCCGCATCTGATGCCCGTGTAAATTTAAAAATTGGAAACGTCATCGAAATGCTTTTCCTGAACGTTAATATAACAGTAGAGGCTCTATTTCTCCTTTATTTGCAAGAGAAATTTGGTGCGTTTTTCTCTTATAATCTTCACTTGGCAATCCGTGTTCCACACGTGTGACGTATAATCACGTGACTAACCTGAAATCCGAATGTTTTCAAAATGGCGGCAAAAATCGAGTTTTCGAAAAATTATAAAAAAATAAGTTTCGCAGATTTATCCGAAATTTCACCAAAGAGAGACATTACATGCCATTAGGAAACCATAGAGAACTTAAAAAACAGGGCTCATTTTCCCGAGAGTTGCCCTTTAACTGTGATGATTTTATCTGAATTTATTTCTGCATTCCGCAGTTGTAATATATGAAATTTTCAATGCTGAGTGGGCAAGTTGAGATTTTTTGTGGTGCGACACTTCCATCCTGCACAACCGCTCTTATCCTACTTGCGTACAATAAACGAGACCAGTCGTACCAAAACAGCCGTATTCTTGCTTGTTACACTTATTTTCACGTTTCTTGCTGGACGTTAGGACCCGCGTTTGTGGAATCGACTAAAGAATCTTACAGAACTGGAGAGCATTTTAATTCGACTCTTGTTTTTCGTAAAATTCGTCGACGAATACACTCACCACGCAAGGAATCCTTGGAAATCAGAACTGAAAGAACGTTTTCCAACACCAAACACAAAGTTCGACAAAGTTACGCTACCTAGCCGACATCGCCCTCCCTTTGTTAGGCATTACCGTGCTTAATACTTCCTAACACAGCCGTTAAAGATGTGTTCAATTATTCTACTCAAATGCAAAAAACTGGAGGCTGTAATTACATTTATTTCTAGCCTAATATCACACTGGCTTATCCAACTGTTCTTTATCGTTCCGAATGAAATTAAAAAGCGAGAGTAAAAATCATTATGTTTGTCCCGATCGTGCTGATTAGGCGCGGTTCAAACGTCGAATTTCACACGTGCCGAACGAGAGTTAAATGCATTTGAAGTGCGACGTTTGAATGTGGATTAAATTCGACTGTTTAAATTAAATGCAACTTTCACCGTATTTGCGACTAAAACAGTCGAAGCTAAGGCTCGACTTGAATTCGACTTTTGATTCAAACATCGAAATTAATGCATGAATTTTAGTAAGTTATTATGATTTATTAACAGAGACTAATATTGACAGCGAACAGAGTTAAATTCGACGTTTGAATCAAATGCCGTATTTAGCTATTTTAGTCCACTAAAATAGGAATTAAGCTCGGCACATGTGAAATTCGACGTTTGAACTGCGCCTAAGAATGTGAGCAAAATTACGAGCCACACCCCATGATTCCGAGAAAGAAGATAAAGGACGCGAGCAAATTTCCTTTGCATTTTCATATCCTAATCTGAACAAAAAGAAACAGATTGAATAAGACTAAAATAACTTACTGACTGAAATGCAAAGAAGAAAGGCGAGACCAAACAGGATCTTCATGTTGCAAGTTCTGTACAATTCTCCACTGCTGCTGAGGGGACACTTTAAGTGGACGCAAAATATCTCGGAAAGCGTTTTATTAGAACACAGACGATGTTATCCACTACCCCACTTTTAAGTAGGGTAGTAAAAGCGCTTGTCAGTCTGTCAATTCTAAGACTATAACAACCAATAGAAACTCAAGTCACTCCTAAATTTGATTGATAATTGCCAATCATAACCAGAATAAACCCAATCAAAGAAGATCGCAACTGGGCCACCCGTGATGCAACACGGTTATTTTCGTTTTCCTACAAAACGCGAAACCGCCCTATTATTTACGTAGTGAGGTACGTTGTGATTGGTCAACTGTTTTTACCAACTATATTTTCGCTTCGTGCTTCCCTCGTGTCCTTAGTCTTATTACAGCAGTAAGTGACACACAGGTTAAATCTCGTTTCTAAATCGCAGAGAACGAATCTTTCAGGATTAATATTTTCTCAGGATAGTTAGACTCAGGTGTAATAAACTAAGATAATTAAGATATTAAGAAAATGAAGCGGAGTGGCTTTTCTACCACGTTAATCAAAGCAAGGATATAAAACAAAGCCTGAAGGCATTATAGTTGACAGGAAGAATCAAGTTGACAAGATACTATCACGAATAAGTCACCAGATCGCAAATGATATTACTGAAATATCAGTATTTTTTTTAGCAAGCATAGACTAACTTTATTAACACCACTTGACATACAAAATAACGCGCAGGGATCTGTATGAATTATCTCAGTTGTGACAGTTAACCCCAGGTGTCGTTCATTTGTTTATAATGCGAATTACGCGTCCTTGCTCCCTATGAAACTTGCGAAATAACCTGAGACGACAAAAACACAGCTTCCTGCCAAACAAATAATGTCTCCCAGGCATTAAAGCAAAAAGGGTTAAAAAAAAAAAAAAAGACTGAATTTGAAAAGCTGTTAGGCTAGCCAGTTATCAAAAAGGTAACTTAGGATAGACTAATAAAAGAAGGTTAAAAGAAAATTAAAGCGAGTTAAGATAAGATAGGATTGGATAAGATTAAGGCTAGAAGGAGTAAACGTAAGGCCAAGGCAAAGTCTACATGACAATATCAAAGTAAAATGATAAACATTAAGACAAAATCCATCAGGAAATTGAGTAATTGTAATTTTCAATGGACAAAAACCTTGTCCCAGAATAGTTTAAACAATATCGCATTCTTTTTTACACTTTTCAAGGGCTTTAGATGTAATCAGTTATCTGTAATAACACCAAAGAAAATTTCTTGCGTGAGCCCAAGAAAAGAAATGTCAAAATTCACAAAATGACACCTTACACATGAAATTTTCAGAATTTTACCTGCGTTTTCACAATTCTTGTGAAATTTTACATTTATTTTCTCGGGCTCCCATGAGAAATAGTCTTTGGTGTTATAACAGATAACTACGTAATTATATCCATAACCGTTCGAAAATGTAAAAAAGAATACGATATTGTTTAAATTATTCTGGTACAAGGTTTTTGTCCACTGAAAATTGAAATTACTCAATTTCCTGATGGATTCCGCCTTAATAACCCTCAATATTGAAGATCCATTTGTTGCTTAATATATTCTCACTTTGCGGTTGTCGAAAGAAGATGTATCAATCTTAATATCGACAGTTCGCTTTAATATCTAATTTGCATGTTTTCATGTCTAATGCCGCCATAAACGCGCAGGGATCTGTATAAATTACATAAGTTGTGATACTGAGTTAACCCCAGATGTCGTTCATTTGTTTATAATGCGAATTACGCAAGCCATCATTGTTCCCTATGAAACTTGCGAAATAAACTGTGAATGACAAAAACACAGCTTCCTGCCAAACAAATAATGTGTCCCAGGCATTAAAGCAAAAAGGGCTAAAAACAAAAGACTGAATTTGAAAAGCTGTTAGGCTAACCAGTCATCAAAAACCACAATTGCAATCCGTTTCAAACTTCTTCAAGTTTGTCCATCCGTGTTTCCTGTTGTATTTGCTGTGTTTTGTATACCTTTTTGTACCGTTTTTAGCAGTTACTTTTTCAAACTTAAAAGTTTTACTCAGTTTGATAGCACTTCTGACAGTTTGAAATTTTGTAAACGGTTTCGTGACACAGAACCTTTAACAGCGCTTTAATCTTAAGCCAACAACTATGAATCATCAAACTGTCAAACTGTTTGTCCAGTTGTCAATGCTTTCAGGAAAAATGCAAAAACAAAGGAGTATTTTACGCTAACAGTTAAAATTCTTTGTTGACATTTCTCCGTTTATCCTGTTGTACGTGAATGCAGTAGTGCCTCAGTCAATTGAAACCCCTAACCCCCGACCGCCGCGGCATAGTGGGAGATAGCGCGGATTTAACGCGTTTAATGCAGGGATTTAAAGCGGTTCACTGGCGAAAAAATGTCTGATTGGTCGATACGCGACTTCTAATCCAAAGGAATATGTCCTTAAATTCGCTCATCCGTCGCTCTACGTAGGCAAAGTGAAGTCTGCTATTTCTAAACTGTCATGGTTACTAGTTGAACAGACCGAGGGCCACGAGGGAACGAAGACCATATAAGGAAATGCGTGACCTAACGTGACATCTCCCGTTTTGATTGATTACTCTTAACAAAGTTCATAGCAAATAAATGTCACAACAAAGTCAACCGTAAAATTCTTTCATGACTTCAGCTTAGCAAGCTTGCAGCAAATGTCTCAATAAGACGCTGCGGTGCTCTTCGAACCCTTTGACTCCTTCTTAGGGGTGGCTCACCAACCTGAACTTCAGACTGCTCATTCTGACTTGTCAACGGTTCAGTCCTGCCTGTTTCAACTCCATCCTCAGTGTTCTTCGGCAAAGGTGGACAGGGTTCGTTACTGACTGGTTCCAAATCTAGGTTTACAACCTGAGTTGCCTCCTTAGTTTGCTGGAGGTGGACCCGATTTCTACGCATCTGAGTGCCATCCGGGGTTGCAACTCTATATGAACGAGGGGCCACATGTTGTTAAACAACCAGCAAACTAAACAACCACAGCCGGTTTGCACTCACGCCCTTGCTGTATTCTCACTGCTTCGCCCTGATGCAGTTCAGGTAGGGGCCGGGTACCACGGTCATAGAAGTTTTTCTGACTTTGTTGACGGGACGGCAACTGCTGGCGGACCTGAGATGTGGGCCTTGGCATTGGTTTAAGAAGGTACTTAGGAGTTGGAAGTCTCGTTCTCAACTTCCTACTCATGAGCAATTCTGCTGGGGACTCCTCCATGCCACTGATAGGAGAATTGCGAAATTCCAGTAAAGCAAGAAACGCATCCTGCTTGGACTCATCTGCTTTCTTAAGTAGCTGCTTGATCGTTTGCACATTCCTTTCTACAAGCCCATTAGACTTTGGGTAGTGCGGACTTGATGTAACCACCTCAATCTCCCATTCGCTTGCAAAGTTCTTAAATTTCAGGCTACTGAATGGCATGTTGTCAGCAATCAATCTCTCAGGAATGCCGTG
Source organism: Porites australiensis (assembly GCA_022179025.1). Classification (NCBI taxonomy): domain Eukaryota; kingdom Metazoa; phylum Cnidaria; class Anthozoa; order Scleractinia; family Poritidae; genus Porites; species Porites australiensis. The sequence goes on from BOPM01001340.1 coordinate 61,891, forward strand.
AAGCGCGAACATTTCTTTCTTTGCCAAGATAACTGCTTCACTATTCTTCAGGGTACTTTGAATAGTAGTCGAATACTAACAGATAATCTCTCCCTTTGTAATAGAAAATGTCAGCTGCAACTGTAGGCCAAGGTCTCTCTGGAACTTGCTGCGGTATCAAAGGCTCTCTTTGGTTGCTTCGCTGATTTTTCTGACAAGTACTGCACTGAGATATCATCTCGTCAATTACACCATTGATACTGGGCCAAAAAACTGCACCGCTCGCTCGTGCTCGGCATTTATCTATTCCAAAATGACCTCCATGAATGCGTTGAAGAATTTCTGGTCGCAAACTATGCATAGCAACTTATTTCATCTCTGTAGTTCAAGAATGGCCTGATTTCTGCGGGTGTTTTATCCTTGATGTGCGGCCACCAATCCATGACAACCGTCTTCAGCTGCTGAAGTTCTGGGTCCTTTTGTGTCTCATCTTCCAGTTTCTGGAGCATGGGTTCTGAAAAGTTTCCAGAGTCCAAGACATGAATTTCAAACTCATCAGGCTGATCTGGTGTTTCGTCAGATAAGTAGGCTCTGGATAGAGTATCTGCTAATACAAGACTGCTGCCTGGTACATGTTTCACATTGACTGCGTAAGGCTTGATTCGAAGGATTATCTTTTGGGGACGGAGAGGCGCTTGATGAATGGGTTTCTTCAAGATTGCTTCCAATGGTTCGTGGTCACTTTCTACTGTTACAACATTCTGTCTGTACACGAAACCATGGAAGCGCTCGCAGCCAAAAACTATCGCCAGCATCTCATTTCGATGTTTGCATAGTTTTGCTGGCTCTCCGTTAAGGCTTTAGAAGCGCAGGCCACTGGCTGGTTGTTCTGTAGAATGACAGCATCTAAGCCCTTTGAACTGGCATCAACCGACAGAGATACTGGCTCTTTGGGGCTGAAGAGCTTAAGGACTGGTGTGGATGAAATTGCTGTCTTGAGGCTTTCAAATACTTCATTTTCTGCCTGTCCCAAGGACCATTCAACATCTTTCTGAAGTAGCTGGCGCAGTGGAGCACTTTTTTGGGACATGTTGGGAATGAACTTGGACAAATACGTCACAACACCCAAAAACCTCTGCAGCTCTTCGCGATCACCTGGGGGTGGCATAGCCTTGATTGCTTCGACTTTTAAAGGATCTGGTTTTACGCCATCAGCACTCAACACATGGTTCACATAACTCAACTCGGATACACGAAAACGGGACTTACCTTTATTGAGTTGAGATTCCGTTCACGACAACGGTCTAACACCTGTCGAAGCCTGACATCATGCTGCTCAGTGTTCTCTCCCCATACCACCAGGTCATCCACAATGCATTCCACACCTTCTATATCATCAAACAAGTGAGACATGATATTCTGAAACACCTCAGGGGCTGAAGCAATTCCGAAGGGTAAGCGCGTGTAGCTGTATCTGCCAAAAGGTGTGTTGAAGGTAGCTACAAATTGGACAAAAGTACTTGAGAAAATATTTAAATTTCCTTGCGTGCATCTTATTCGCTTCCGATTGGTTTAAAAACAATCAGCTACAGTCAGAACTCACACATGCGCAGTATTGTGAATCTGTCCCTTTAACACACACTTAACCACGTGTTGTTCCCGGGGGTGGTGGAATTAACAAGATACCACTTTCACCCGGGTCATGAACGGGGATTTAACACTAACGCATTTTTGGAAGCGGGGACAGCAACGGGGATTTAACATGAAGGACCCACGAAAAGCTTCGTTTCCCAAAAGAGTTTCAGCTCTTTGCAATCAATAACAAAGGAAATACCAGCAATCAAAAACTGAGAATTTGTTGAGTGGTAAAACGTTAATGAGCTCATACATTCTTCGTAAATTTGGGGGTTTTTCAATGAGAATTTCTCCGAAACTGTTCTGTATATCGGGCTCAATTTTTCAGAGATAACTGAAATTGTTATGCTCTTTCAGTATTTAGAAATTTTATTTTATTAGCTTCATCAGATAATAATAAGCATATGCTAATGAGGCAAAAAATCTAAACCGCAAGGATATTCGCCTATATGGAATCCATCAAAGTTCTACAAATGCATTAAAAATAGCAAAAATAGCACTTTACGAAGACGTCAAAAACATTGTTGGTTAACTAAAGTGAACTTTTTGTACATAGAGAGAATACATTCTCTTTTATTTCATTTTTTTTATTGCAGTCAGCCTGGTAGCTCGTGGAATATATAAGGATAATCTTAAAATGAACTTGATTTTAGGGCACATTTTTGACGTTCTGATTAAGCATTGACTGGCTATGGTGTATATTTCATACGTGATTCCGCAACCGAACAAAACAAATAATAAAGAGAACAACAATTAATTAATTAATTTCATTAATTAAAAATATATTTAGTTTAGTGCATAAATTTTGCGAGTTTAAAAATTCAGTCTAACAAACCCAAAAGGAAAAATTAGCTACGTAGTAACAGGCACCTTAAGCAACCTAGATGACGAGCCGATAGTCTACGGTCGATTGGACGCCGACTGGAAGTGTTCTGACGAAGCCGGCCACTTCTGCTCATGTCAGTGATGTCGTCCACATTGCGTTCAGGACGTGCACGTGACATCTATTGATTTGCCGTCCTCAGGTGAACGTGAGTATTCAAAGCAATCTTTGTCGTTTCTGTGCCCGTTTTAACCTTGTTTCTAATGTTTGAAAAAGGAAACCTTTTTTGTACTTTTTATCGAAGGTTGGACAGTTGGAGCAAAAGATTTCAGGAGATTTTCGGTAAACCGTGAGCCGTGGTTTTCAATGGCCTCTGCCGGAAAAAAACCCGTGAGTAAAATTAAAATATTTATGTTTTCCTTAAATGCTTCTCAACTGTAATCCTTTTCCAGAAGCATTATTTAACTAGAAAAGGAAAAGGCTTCGATACTCGGGACCTTTGCATGACTGGGGTTAGAATCAAGAAAGCAGAGATGTCAAGTTCCAGGGAGAAGCTTGCTGGAGATTTTCTCGAGCGCCGAAGAAGTGAGATTTCTTTTGGGATCTGGGGGAATGCCCACCCGGGAAAACTTTTAAAATTTGACGTCCCCTAGATCATTTTTCCTGCATTCTGAGGTCAATTAGCGGTCACGCATTTTACTCATTTACAATGACTAATTTCCAGGTAATAAAAGGCTGAAAATATGCTTTCGTTTACACCTTCTCTTCTTTATTATGAAGTATTTATTAAAAACATTGTTAACCGGAGTTTAGCTATAGATTTTGCTTGCTCGGCTGACGAGCTGGAGATTGGGTCTGAAAGCTGGAGACTTGGCATCTGTGAGGAGGACAGGCCGGTCAAAAAAATTCCAAGGAAAATGTTAATGATTTTCACTGTATTTCGTATATACAGTTTCAGGTAAACTTGAATAGATTCGAAATTTTATGTCCTTATTAGATAAATGAATGGGACTGTAAAATGTATAGGACAACAAAACCAGCCAATTTCTGTTCTACTCGATTCAAGCCTTTTAATTTGATAAAAGGTTTACTGATTTAAATTCTTCGGAGAGTGGAAAAAATTCTTCCTCGTCAATTGCGTTGTTCTCACGGCTTAGAGGAAGCAACTCTCGTTAAACGAAGCCATTGCAGTTTACCTACTTCGGCGACCAGCCGAGACGGGAGCTTTCTTAAACATTTGTTTTTCCCGATTTGGACGACGTTCTCGACCCAGACCTCAATCGTCTTTCGTCGTCGTCCTCCACAAACTCGTCCTGGCTGCTTAAGGTCCCTAAATTGTAACGACACTAAACGTATAATTCCCTAAAGAGAATATACCTGTCAGAACTAACCTGCTGGGAATGGCAGATTTATATCCGCCAGAAAAGTAACTACCGCAAATAGGAATTTGTCCGAATTTTCAAGAACAATCTCAATTTAGTGTGTATCCCAGTCTTTCGGTTGATACTGAAGATCATAACTTCGCTCTTACACCGATCTGTTTTTCAGCAAGGTTAAAAAGTTAGTGGTTTCACTTTGGATGGCAAACAAAAGCAATATCAGAAGAAAAAGCTGTGCCTTTCTTGTTTGCCTTTCCGTTTACATATAAGAGCAAACGGTGGCTCCGACTGTGAGACTTTACAACCCAACTTATCGAAAGTTCTGGTGATAACTTTATTATCAAGCAAGTCGGTAAATACCGTTCAAACGATACTTTATGAGACTGGCAATGAAACAGTACTTCCGAGTTCCGAAATCTGTTCATGAGGAAACCTTTGCAAACTGCACCCTTCTTGAGTTTTAAGATGCTCAGTTTTGACGTACATACATACTTAACAGTTAAACTTTTTTGGAGATTTTTTAATACGATGCAAAGAAACATGAGGAGAGAAATGAGACGGATAATATTAGCCAAGAAAATACAAGATAAGTTAAAATAAGCCATAATAACAAAAGAGGAGAGCAGATAAGATAATATAAGAAACGATAAGACAGATTGATAAGATGAGTTAAGACAAAATAAGAAGAGATAAGAAGAGATAAAATGAGATAAGTTAACATGAGAGGAAATAAGATTTAAAAAGGTAATTTAGGATAGACTAATAAAAGAAGGTTAAATAAAAGAAAATTAAAGTGAGTTAAGATAAGATAACATAAGATAAGATAAGATAGGATTAGATAAGATCAAGGCTTGATGGGTTAAACTTAAGGTCAAGACAAAGTTTACATGACAATAGGCCTTTTGCATTAGTTGATCACGTGACCAACTTTCGGTAAACACGAAAACAGTTCCCTTTTGAAATATTTTGTTAGTACTAGCTGAAAGAGCATATTAAAATTAGGTAACCTGATAATTTTCAGCCTTATATCTCAAAAGTAGGGATTGCAACGACCGCCGAAAATTAACAGAATTTGCATCAGCAAAATAACTTTTGCCACCCAGTCACGCTTGAATGGTTTTCTATACAAATTTCGAAATTTTCAAACTGTCGTGAATATTTCCTTAAGCATTACGTGGCTCAAATCTCCTTTTAATTCATAACAAGCAATTTGAGCCCTTAAATACGTAAGGGAAAAATTTAACGACAGTTTAAGAAGTTCAGAATTTACAATTAGTTGTACGGAAAACCACTCAAGCGTGACTGGGTGGCGAGCGTTGCTTTTCCCATACAAATTCTTCTAATTTTCGGCGGCCGTTGCAATCGCCACTTTTGAGATATACGAGTGAAATTTTACAGATTATCTAATTTTAATACGCTCTTTCAGCTCGTGCTAATAAAAGTTTTCAAAAGCGAACTGTTTTCTTGTTTACCGAAAGTTGATCACGTGATCAACTAATGCAAAAGGCGTATTAAAGTAAAATGATAAACATTAATACCCCTCAATATTGAAGACCCGTTTGTTTGTTAATATATTCTTACTTTGCGGTTGTCGAAAGAAGATGTATCAATCTAAATACCGACAGTTCACTTTAATATCTAATTTCCGTGTTTTCATGTCTAATGCCACCATATAATGTGACCTTAAGGGAAAAGAAAAGAATTAAGAATGAAGGATAGTAGTGATAGTGGTCACTGGGGGACTCAAAGGATGCCGCCGCCGCGCTATTGTTTTGGGCTATTGTTCTCAGATTTGATTGACAGGCTATTGTTTAAGACTCATCAAAAATTCAAGATGGCGGAGAGCGCTCGGAGAGCGCTCGGAGAGTGTTCGGAACTTAGTGACTTATGAATATGTAAAGGTGAACTTATATAGGTAGATGAAAGTCACGACTTACACATGTGGGACAGAATTTTTGTCCTTGCGCACTACGCATGCGCAGTATCGAATCTTGTGTAAAAACGTTCTAAAACGTTTTTAAACTAGTCTTAAATGTTTGTTAGGGTTATAAGTAAAGAAAAAAAGTCTTTCCCAACCTTGCTAGCATCGCAAGATTAAGAAAGAACGAGCTGACCGGGAATCGAACCCGGGTCACCTGCGTGACAAGCAGGGATACTAAACCACTGTACTATCAGCCCCTTTCCGAGTTGATTTACTACACAACAAAGTAGTCAGTTTAACAATGTTTATTATAGTGTGATTTTATTGTTACAGAATTTGTTTCACGTTTAAAGAAGAACTGGAAAAGTTAAACGAGCAAATGGGTTACAAAGTTCCTTGACATCCTTGTCTTCTTGTTTTGGTAAATGTAAACTA
>BOPM01001341.1:47423-68027 GCA_022179025.1 Porites australiensis
CGACTGGAGACCTGACAATTTGACTAACAATAGACGACTGTTTAACTGTGACAATAGACGGTTCGAAACGCACCAATTACTGATTACGAGTCTTCATAGCCAATGACATCACGGCTTAACTGACAGACGACCACTAACATCGCAACGTAATTGACCAATCAGATCAATAACCAGAGTATAATACCGTCAACTGACGTGATACAACTCACTTTGACTCTGAAGATGACTACCGCACAGGTTGTCGAAACGTCAGTCACTGTCAACAACAACAGTCCTATTCAGGACTACGTTCACCCGGACGATCAAACTCAACCTACTTTGAAATGACTCCTGGGTTCAAACCTTTCACAAAACACTATGAATAACAGAGTTGGCCTTTCAAAGTTACTTGCGCCTCCTATGTAGTGTTAGGACCCAAAATGCGTTGGAGAGACGTTTTTTAGAGCAGACATTATACACTCCCTCTCCATTTTCCTAAACAAAGCAAACCACACATAGCGAAGAAAGAAACAAATGAGCGTGGGTAACGTTTGAATGCTACACACATGTATTGGAGTACATGTGTATATGGTTGCCCTGTATTTGATTGTTAAGCCTTGGACTTGTTTCAACTCACTGCTCTTTCTTCTCTGCGATGAAAGGAGCTGTTTTGATGCTGTAGTATATTAGAAGGTCTTGAGCTACACACGTGCCCAGCCAGCGAGAAATTCCTTAAGCGTGTGAGTATCGTGGAACAGAGACGCAAATTAGCGTGACACCCAACGCGCGACAGAAGCCGGCGGTTCGAAGAGCTCTGTTGTTCAAAAACTCAGACCTACTTGGGGCATGTTCAAAAAAAATATGTTACCAGTAAAGTTAAATTGGTTTCCCAATATATCAACTAAGTTATATTCTTGCGATTTTTATGTTTACAGCGACTACGATATACTTCCTCTGAGGAATGCAAAGAAAACAAAACGAGTTTCAGCAAATCTTACCACACAGACGATGAATAAAAAGCCAAATAAAAAACATTGTGTCTTGTTGTTAATGTCGTTTCTTTTAATTTTTAAGAGAGATAAAAACTTAATTTATTCTCTAAGCTTTAAGCACAATTAAACAATAAATTCTTTATCAAGACTATATATATATCTAGACATTGAGAAAATGGAAGGGTGCTACAAGATTTTTGCCGAAATCGCGCTGATAATGATAATAATAATATTAATGATAATTTACATTTATATAGCGCAAACCTCTATATGGATATACACTGTATTCAGTTGCGCCAATAATATTATTGCCGACATAAATGAATAGAATGGACAGGCTCTGACGCAATAAACTCGAGTTGTCCTTAAAACTTTACAAACTGCTTAGTGATCGTCTAAAAAGGACCGCCTTAAGACCGGCCAGTATTTAATCACTGTGATTCCCCGTCCCCGCCCCTCCACATTTGTACTTGCACGTTTTGAGGGCACACCCACATATTTCAAACCTTGACACCACAGATCGGTTTCTGATCGGCTTTCTTTCTTTCAAAATCTGGTGTCCAGCCCAGACATAAGGAAAAAAATCTACTTACAGAAGCTAAAAAAGCTTTAAATATGAGATGATAAAATTTTAGTTGAATTCATTACAAACTGTTTCAATGAGGACAGCAAACAAAGTAACAACTTTTTTAGTCATGAATAAGATATTTGATAATATACACATTATCATTCCATATGCGTGAGTGTACCCTGGGTACCAGAGATTTTTCTCGCGTGCGGTGGAAATTTTCGGCGTTGGCTTCGCGCGGGTCACTATAAAGACTTGACAGAAACCGGAAACCGCGCTAGAAAAGTCTGTGGCACCCAGGGTAGCGTGAGTGCCACGTCTCACTGAAAGCACAACCTTCCTGCAAGTACAAAGTGTTTTCACTCACGTGGCCAGCATCTACGCAAATTTAAAGGAACAACAAAAAAGGGGTTTACATAAGAAAAGAGTTCAACTCCCTCAGGATTAGTTTGGAACACCAACATCAACATGGCTGCCGTTTCATTGTTTTGGAACACCAATATGTCCGCCATGACGTCATGTGAAAACGCTCTATTCTATTTTAATAAAAAAAAAACCACTTTTCTCCAGTATTGATTTTCACTTGAATGATTATTAGAAGTGTTCTGAACTGCCAGCCACGCATGTACTTCAACTTTCTTTAATACCTACTTCAAAAGTCAATAAAGCCACTGTTTGTGTGTTCATTGACAGCACTTCCCTTGCTGTTTTTGTATCCTCTTCAGTTCTACACCTACTTTCTTGTGGACGATTTGCATTTGAGTTTCTTAGGAATTTGGAATTACAATTTGAAATTTACCTGTAAGATCAAAGGAAAAAGTAGGAGTCACTTAAAGTGCTTTCTCAAAAGTCTGAACTGAACTATTCTGCAATCAGGTGGTCGCTCTTCCCTTTTTGTTTGGGAAGTGAGGGCAAAAGGACACCTCTTTTTTCCCCTTTCCTCATGCGCCGACTTTTGTGGTATCCCCAAATCGCAGGTTTCGGTCAGACCAGTCGTTTTGAAAAAGAAATGTTAGACCTTGCTCAAAATCTTTACTGAAACCCTTGACTGCCATGCACACCATTTGGGAATAGTAAACTGATCTGGCTGAATAGCTCTCATTAATAGTGGAATTCCCCTTACGATTGCACTGGTCAGTCTCTTACAAATGGTACCTGCCCTTTATGGATTATTGTTTACAAAAAAGAAGTACGTTGCAAATATAGAGTAAGTGCATCTATATCTTTTGCTTGAACAGGATCATAATGTACTGGCAGAGAGACTCTGCTAAAAGAGTTGAAACAGTGTCAAACTGTGCTGTAGGACCTGTCCCCTTTTTTCTTTTGCTGAGAAAAGTTTTGGGATAACTTTTAGGATCATAGGATTAGATGGAATGAAGTGCAGGTGGTTAGGGGGAAAAGATTTTCATTGGAATTTTTGGGTCAACTTTGCATAGTCTTTTGTATTCTTCTCTGTCCTGTTTAACTGAATCATGTTCATTTGGCAAAGGTTTCAAAGATCCTCTCCCCCTGCATCAGTTAGACATCAATGTTGTTGGTAACCAGGCTTATGCATGCATGCGACTATAATAATACTGTCTCCTTCTTCTCCTCCTACTGTAGGTCTTTGTGACTTTGAATTCAAAGTAGACTTGCTACAATTCGACCCCTCATAAGTTCTTAAAAGTGAGCGAAGCGAGCTTCAATCGAAGAGGTCATGCAGCGACCGAGCAAGCGACACAGTCTCGTGGTCGACTCGTTTTGTCTGCATGAATATAATGATTTGACTCATATTATAAATTTATGTGGGAAGAAAATGAATGACATATGCTCAATTCAATTGTCATGACGTCACCAGTAGAATCTTCAACTGGTAAATTTCATGCCAAACAGGTATCATTGAAAAGTCCTTTAAAATGGCATAACAAACCAGGAAAAAAATAAAGGACTTTTAGAAAGTCTAAATTCAAACCAACTACTCTGAAGCTCTGAAAATTCAAAATTCAACTAAATATGTAGATTTACGTGTTGCAATCATACATACATTTAGGCATAGAGAGAACGTCAGCACTGACTGAGCAAGTAAGGCCAAAGTTTGATAGCGCTCCTCGAATAAGACCAGATGGGAAGGCCAAGAACTGAAACGGAACAGACACACTTGGTTCTTTCTCTCTTCTTTGAGAATCATGACACATGAAATACTGTTGTTTTTTCAGAGGTAGATGAGTCTATTTTAAGAATCTTCAGCAACATACATGATATGTGGCAAACTTTTAACATCACTTCAAAAATTTCAACGTTGTCACTAAATGACAAACAGGTGTCACAAAAAAGATAACAGAAAGGCCTTGACTGCTCATACTGTACATCAACAATTAACTGAAAGAAAAGTTCTAGAAAATTAAACTAAGCTACTCAGCACTGAGAGAAAAGCTTTCAGGAACATGTGCCAATAATGTTGTCCCAAACAAAATATGCTTATACCGGTAATATTCTTTTATATTCTTTTCAACATGAAGAAATAGCTGTTTTTTTCCAAGTTCAACATTCAAGGAACTTTGAAGTCAGTGAAATCTGCAATCTTTGTAGTTTGTCTTTAGCATTTTTTTCCACTTCTATTTTCTAATCACACTACCGGTAAATAAATTAAAAATTTAAGATGCGTAAAATATCTACAAACCTTACGAGCCTCCTCAGTGTACTGTTTCCCATCTGACATTTGAGTTAACAACTGGAAGTTATTATCCTGAAGTACATATGTACCCTTCACAAAAAGACAAGAGAAGTTAAAACAAAATCTTCGCTGTTCAATCCAGTCTAAGTTTCAGTGGCTGTTAAGACTGGTTATCAAACAAGATGACAGAGTGTATAAAGGGTAAAACATCATTTGCAAGTAGAGCCTTTTTTTGTACTAGGACTTCATCTATTCAGTTAACAGATTGAAAAAAGATGAGACATATAAAAATGTAGATTGTTCATGTGATTTGACAACCATCCAAGTAGAACATAATCAACTCATTACAAGTAGAAAGCTAAAATTATGCACTGCTTATGCCTAAAAAAAATGGCCAGACAGTTTGGAATTTAATAATTTCCTTAAATGGGACATGATGATACTGTTTAATGATGTAAAATGAAACCTAGAAAAAAGGCTAAAGGCAAGACAGTAAAATTCAGTGGCCATCCCCAAGAAGTCTGCAGGGCTGTATGCCAGAGGCGGGGGGAAGGGGGAACTCCCATATAAAAGTGACCGGGATGTGGGTGTGGCTCAAGCCTAAAACGACCCCTAAGGGAGATTTCTGTGCGGTTAGTGTCAGGGCAATTGAATAGAGTTTCACTAATCCTTTGGGCTCTTGAACCACATTACATTTAAAACAATGGCAAACAAATTTTATATACCTTTTTCATTGATAAGTTTTGCTATCGCAATGTACAACAGGTGGCAATACTCAAGGGGGCATATTCATCGATTCATGCACTCTTTGGGCACCTTTTATTCAGACCAAAATTCTGGAAATTTTGGTTAGAAATCAAATGGAATGGACCATTCCCGTTTTGTTCGACCAAAATAATTAGGATCACCTTTGAAAATGGTCCACTTTAACTTGACCAGTCTGGTCATTTCAGTCGGTCGAACTGGAATGTCTGTAGTTCCATTTGACAAAACTGTTGTCCCAAGAACTGCTTTTTTGTATCCTGGAAACAAGTGCAATAACCAAATGCGCAGTACCTTGGCTCGGGTCTGTGGAACCACAATATACTGTTCCATTGGGCACCTGGAATTTCCAAAATTTCAAACCCAAATTTTTTGTTGATGGAAAGCACCCTTTCTTTCCAACAAGACAAAGGATCCAATGTCTCGAGAATTTCACCTTAGCTGCAACGAAGCAATAAAACAAACAAGTGATATGGTCTATTAATCAGATACATACCTGATGGTTGGTTCTTAAATTATCAATTTGCTTTTTATAAACTGCTGTCCAGAAATCTTTACAGATGTATTTCATTATCTCTAACTCGTCCTTAAAGCGGGGAGAATCTTTGGTAAACCTAACGAAAAAATGTACATATGTATCCTGTTAAAAGTGGTCTTATGAAATAAGCGGACGACTGCTTCCAAAGCTGAGTTAAATATGTTAGATGTCACTTTATAGCAAATCTGCTGTATGTCTAACAGCAAACTTAAACGACAAGTGGTCGTTCCTCTCTCTTACCTTTCAACTAGTCTTTGTCCAACGCTGAAACCAAGTCTCTCAAGGTTTTGAATAACATCATTCTACAAGAACAAGCCGCACTTACTAAAGCTAAAGCTAATGTCAATAATGAGCTTTCATACCTTTGCAAAGCAAATTTCTCGAATACACATATGATTAACGCATATTTTTTTATAAGCAGCTATTCAAAGACCAATTTTAAAGTTGTAAATACACTTACGTCGATATTTTTTCCCGGTTTATTGAGGAAATAAGCTACGATTTCCATGTGAATAAAATCGAACAGTGATTCAACATCCGCCATTTTGGAGAACCATAAAAAAAAGCGAGGACTTGGGCCCTAGTCTTCTCCAGTCGGCGCTCGTCCGCTCGTCTGTGCTCAATGCTCAATGCTCGATTCCGGGGAGACCTTTTGGGTCCAAAATGGAGTCTCCGTTGCCGAAAAGGAAACGTTTCCCACAAACAAGCGATAATATTAGAAGATCCACTGCAGATAAATTGAAACTATTTGAATCAATACGCGGTAAAGAGGTTGCCAACACTCCGTTTTGGGACATAATTGTCATCACTGCTTTGGACGAAAGCCAGAGAGATGCTTATGATATTCAACTGCAATCCAAACTTTCCAGAGGCGAATTACCTTTAGGTGTAAAGTATCACGTGTTTTATGATCCACCTGGGCCTAAGATAGGTAATGGCGGCTCTGTACTCGTCACGATTGGTGATTTGTTGAAGATTTATAGTGAAGAAGAGTTGATGAAGTACAAGATTTTAATGCTTCCGGCTGGAGGATACAGTCAAAGATTGCCAAACGCTAGCGTTCTTGGGAAAGCATTCACTGCTCTTCCAACTGGTACGTATGTTAACTCGGCGTTAACCCTTTGGGAGCAGCCGGTCCTAAGTGTCTGTCTTAAGGCCAATTTAGACGGTACGATTTTTGCTTATGACTATTGTGTGCGACTAGCATGCGTCTGCGGTGGGAGCGGGGGGGGGGAGGGATTACTCCCCTATAAAAGTGACTGGGGTGCTTGTCGTACCTTTTGGGGGTTTAAATTTCTGGATTGGTACGGCTTAGGGTCCCAGAACTTAAAATGACTTAGTGACTGCTGCCAGAGATGATACGCTTTATTAGCATTTCAAGGACTTTCAAAAAGTCCTTACGAAGAATGTGTTCAAAAGTTATCTCATTACTATATAAAAATTTGCAGTGCCAGTTATATAATTTGTTGTTGTTCAATCGGTACCTCTTAGGGGTGGAAATGAATTGTGACACGCCCATAAAACAAGATTCTGGTACCTTTTAGGGGTGTTCTCAAAATTTTCTGACAAGCACCCCTGACACTTTTATAGGGGAGTATCCCCCAGGGCATACATCATGACTTAATGACAGATCGTGTCTTGTAAATTAGACCCATGACGTTCGTACGATACATTGTGGATGTCATAAGTGAAAATTGTGCACATGTGGATAGTCGAAAGTCATGACATATACTAGTTGCGCACAATAGTCGTAAGCAAGAATCGTACCATCTAAATCAGTGTTTAGAGAGATGTCCATCCTATAGAGAGTCAAACAGTGGGAGTAAAGAAAGACAGGGACGAACTCTAGGTGTCCAAGCTAGATTGCAGAATACCTGACCCACTAAATATCTAACTTAAAAAACTGCTCCCACAACCCTTCAAGTTAAAGTTTTTGCTTGGTCGCCATTTGGCGAACAATTCTTTTGGTTTAGGGAGACTTTTTTACAAATCAAGTTGCCAGCTTCAAAATTTTAGGCGCCATGGCGACTGAAATGGTCGCAACTTGGAGGGTTGTCCCACAGTCGTCTGATTTGCATGATAATTGCTGACTTCAACTGCGGGAGTGTGGGAGAACTAGTATGCCGCGTTCTATAAGCACGTGGGTTACTTGACAACAACTGCGGGATTGCAGGACTGTGGGATCACTAGTTGTAAACCCACTCAATATTCACTTTTCAGTGACTGAGGGAGCACTTGTTTTAGTCACGTAGATTTAAGTGCTCATCAACTACCGGACTGTGGGACTTTGGGCCCAGCATGATAGAACATGACTGTAGAACTGCGGAGTATATGCTGAAGACATGTTAACCCATGCGCTCCTGGAGATTTTGCCGAAAAATGTGTTTTGAAGCTAGTCGAGTGGTTTTCTGGTCACTGTTGTGCTATAAAGAGCTAAAACTTACCACAAGCCAGTTTACAGGTTGTACACTTTGCGGCCTTCTGATCCAGAAGAGATGCAAAATATCAGCTTGCGAAGTTCAGGCATGCACAGAAAGCAAGATTTCGAGAAAATTTCGCTTTCTCTCCTCCCTTCTTTTTTCACTTTTCTTGCCTCATTTTATTTTTTCTCTTGCTGTGCATTTAGTAGGCTTCGTTTTGGTGGGAAGAGTCTTTAGGAAAACTTTTAGGATCTTAGGATTAGGTGAAAGGAAAGGTAGGTGAGCAATGGAACAAGATTTTCATGGAGATTTTCAGGTCAATGTCACATGGTTTTTTGCTTCTTTCTCCGGTGTCCTTGACTGTATTGTGCTCATTCTGGTATGGTTTGAAAGATCTCTTCACTCTGCACAAGTTAGTGGACAAAGTTGTCCTTGACTGTTAAAACTGATGACGACACAAAGGGTAGAAAGGACGTGGATCCGCACGGGCGGCTATGAGCGGTTCAGGGGCGAATGGGTTAACATTACAATATAATAACTTACAATATAATCGTGAGCTTGGAAATTTACTGTACATGCGATCATACACAAGGATAAGAGAAAGACTAAGTATACTTAAATTACGCTTTTTTGAACAAGTAGGAGTGAATCCGTAGAATGAGGTTGCTTGCTCAATAATTTGTTGAATGAGTATATCAAAGTCAAAGATTAAAATTGATTATCCCAATGAGATCAAATCAAACAAGGTATAGTTCTCTTGAGCATAAACCAGTTCATGGGGATATAAAAATTCCACCACAGCATTGCCTTTATGTACCCAGTTGTTTCAAAGGTTACGGCCACACACGTTCCTTCATGCTCATATATTTCAAAGTGAATACATAGAATGCTATTTTGTTTTCTCAGGTGATCCTCCATATCAAGTGATTGAACTTCAGATAGCTATGTTTATGGATCTTCCATCACGGATGAACCCTGGTCTCTTTGTGGTTGCTTCAGATTGTATTGAGCTGTTTAATAGTGAGGGAGATTGGTCTCTTACAAAACCAGGCTTCACAGCATTAGCCCATCCTTCTCCTGTGATCATTGGTACAACTCATGGTGTATTTGTGCTTGCTGATCATGAGGTGAAAACTCTTGCATTTACTTGAAGAAGCACTATTTGTGGTGTTTGTGATACGAAACAGCAAATTTTTAGTGATATTGGTGCTAATTTGGGTCTGTGAAACTTATTCAGGGATGGGAGTTAAAGTACAGTGTAGCTAATTTTATGTGGAAAGAAACTATTCTGTTTTAAAATAAAAAAATGATAAGCCATTTCTATGTTGCAACAAGCCTGTATTTCAAAGCAAGGTTAAGTGCAAACTTTAACGCGATTTTTTATTCTCATAAAAAATAAACTTATTTTCACAAAAGAAGAGTTGCACAGCTTAGCCTTGTTTTGAAAGTGAGAAGTTTTGGAACTCAGAGATGGTCTATTTATTACAGCACAAGTAAGGAGTGAGGCAAGGGGGGCAAGAGTGGCAAGTCCCAGACTACTTGGACAGTGGTGGAGCCTAATGATCCTGCATTGTGTTCACACACAGGAATTGTTATTGAGCTGGTTTTTGTCTCTTGGTTCTTTTCAAATAGTGTTTTTCTTTGGGCTCCCAGGTCCAATTCAGCCAGAGATTTGACCCGGGGGTTGGGGGAGGGGGCGGTTACTCAACAATGTTTTGCACTACTGTTAGGTAGAGCTTCCCTGTAGTGGCCATTATAGCTAGTACCCCCTCCACCTGTGGAGGATTCAAAGGTCATTGGTTTGCCAGTCTACAAAGACTTGAGTGCCAGTCTCATAATAATAATAAAGTTGATTGATTTTTTAGAAAAACTTTTTCTACAGTTAAATATTTAACCCTTTATTTCCTAAGAGTGATATTTAGTATGAAATTTCTCCTTTAAATGTCAATGCTTTATGAAATAGAGTGGTCATGAGAATTGTGGACATGATCACAGAGGATAAATCTTGCTTTATAAACAAATTCCCCCCAACTACTTCTATTAAAAATGCGCAGGGACAACAAATAATGAGAATTAAAATTTTGGTGTCAGGGTTTAAAGGGTTGACCAGTGATGTACAAGCAAACTGCTACATTCACCACTGCCAAGAGGAGGGGTGGTGACGATTGAGGGTTAGTTTTACTCAACTCCTGATGGATGTCTCATTCCTTATCTATACTGGCTACTCATGTCTGTCTCTTTGGTGTCAAAAATCTGTCCGTTGTTGTGTGTGCATAGCCTAAAACCTTGTACCTTGTTTTATTGCATCAGATTGAACCTCCTGTAGCTGAAACATCGTGTAGGAAATTCCTCCACAAGCCATCAATAGATATTATGAGAAACCATGGCATCATATTTACTCGTGATGGCGAGGAACATGTTTACACTGACAGTACATATTTTGTCGACTGGAACACAGCCAAGAAACTCTATGATTTTGCTGATGAAATTAAACCAATTGATTGTGAAATTGATGCCTATGGTGACTTTCTTCAAGCGCTTGGGCCGGAGGCGTCTGCTGATTACACTAAAAATGTTGCCAATGTGACAAAAGAGACATCATCATTGGTTGAAAAGAGGAAAAAGATTTTTGAGTTCTTGAAAGGAACACCACTTAACGTACTGCTGCTTAACGAATCCAAGTTCTACCATATTGGTACTACCAAGGAATACATCCAACATTTTTGTAAAGATCCTGTTTTCAGGTGAGGATAACATTAATGGCATAATGAAAAACAGGCTCCCTTTGTCTTGCTACAGCCCCGATGTCATATCAACATGACATAACATGACAATGGCATGACTTGGCAATGCATTAATTTATTTGTCACACATGTTAATTTCAATAGCAAGGTCCTTTGATTGTTGTTTTTTAATTTATTATTCATTTCAGGCATGAAAGCCATTTTCTGCCAGAAGTCATGGTCAAACGAACAGGAATCAGTGAAGAGAAAATCACTGATCAGAGTTGTCTGATCCTCTGTAACCTAGCTCTGCCATCCACTGTGGGACAGCACACAGTGCTAGAGTACTGCGAAGTCAATGCTGGATCGTCTGTTGGCAACAACTGTATTATCAGCAATGTGCTGATTCCTGCCGGGGCACACATTCCTGATGACACTTTCATGACAACTGTCTGTGTTTCAGTTGGTGACGTGACAGGGCTGTATGTGACAGTTGTGTTTGGTGTTGGAGACAATGTGAAGAAGATGGCAAAACCAAATGATCTTGGGAAACTGCAGTATTTTGGCTTGGCACTTGACAAGGCAGTGGCACTGTTAGATATAAAACAGGTGTGGATTTAAGTTTATAATGAGAGTTTTTATTAACTTGTCCATTTTTTACCCCCTTAATTCTAATGTTGATACACCTTTCTCTTGACTGTTCTCCATGTTTTGCATACAATGTACATGTTACAGGTTAAATTTAATTTCAGGTTTAAGATTTTTAACCCAAGTCGATTCTCAATTTCATTTGCCTCTTAGGGCTAGGAGACAAAGGAATTTGAGAATCAACTTAGGTTAAGTCAAATTTGACCTGTAACATACATACAAACTTTGAGTCATCCCCATCATCTTTTCATTTCAACTAATTATAATTTTTCTGTTTGTGATTGGCTTAAATACCCTGGCTAATTTTTCATAACCCACTTGCTAGCCAGGGTAGCTGGTGGAATTTTTCCTTGCAAGTGTGGCGGCAAAGGCTTATAACTGAGTGCTGAAGGTGTGAGGATTTCAAAGTGTCTCTTCCCCATTCTCTGTGTGGAAGAACATTTCTCCCTCAAGTCGCACCAATGTAACGATTCCGCCACTCACAGGCTCTAGGTACAAGGTAATTTGGAAGGAGATTCTAGCATTTTCTTCGAAGTCACAGAGGCCTTTACTCCGGGCACCCCTTCAAGTACCAGTATTGAATTTGGCTTTCATTTTACATCAATAATATTGTGCAGATCTGCGAGGGTGTTAACAGGCTTGATCTGGCCATAAATATTATATATTTTTCACAACATACTCAGCCTGAAAAGTAGATTCAATAATTATTATTCAATAATTCCGTATTTTCTTGATTAATCGCCGGCCTTGAAAAAATGCTGGGTGAAAACTGCTGAGTTTTGAATAAACGCGGCGGGTATTTAATCAAGAAAATACAGTAAATTATTTAATAATCTTTGGCAATCATTTTCTTCATCTGACAGCCCCTAAGCTTTTACTGAGCAGTTAAGTCATAGTGAGGCATGTTGTGAGAAAACGAGTAGGTCCAGTCTCTATATTCCAACACTGAGCTTTTACTATGTGCTTTAATTTCTACAGGAATCAGAGCAAGAGTTTGTGAGCTTGTGGCAGATGAAACTATTCCCAGCATTTAACACCTGTGAAGACTCTGTTTCCCATGCAATAAACATGATAAATTCCTTAAAGAGTGGTAAACAAGTTGACAAAGGAAAAACCACAAGCACAGGAAAGTATCTTTCCATGGAGGATGTTTTAGCATTTAAGGATATTAAAGGAACTTTAGACATTAGGGAAAATTTAAGGAAGAAGATTTTAGGGACATAGACCAAACAATGGACAAACCTCAAATGTGTAAATAAATATTTCCTGTGTGCTAACATGGATTAGGGTTTTGAAAATCAAGAAACTGTATTTTTTAAAATTTTCGGGTTTATACATAATTTAGTATCAGTATCAAATAAGGTAAAGAAAGATAGAATATGAACTTCTTCTCATTTCTTGCCTCAGAATAGCATCATCCTTCACCTAATATTATAACATCCATATTTTAAAAGGAACAGGAGAGGGAAAAGCATTACGTACTTGGCACCTAGTTGTTTCACTTTTAACTATAACAGCACCAAATACAAGCCAGGTATTCTTACATTGTCAATTTTGATACTTTCAGTAATTGTGGAAATAAAATATGTTGGGCTTGACGTGGATATCTTGTTTACTTCATTTGTAATCTGTATTGTTGGAACAGTGAAATTACCCACTCAGTATCTTTGAGTGTCTCTGAAACATAGAGGCATTGAGGCAAATCAGTATTTCAGTCTCCTACTTATGAAAAAATTTAACCACAGAGGACGTTTTTCTTTAGTGAGACTGTAAAATGTTGATGGCCCATTCATTTACTTTTTTTGTCAAGTTTTCGGCCTCAAACTCCCTTGGATCATTGTTGTTTGTATTCAAACAAGCAGCAAAAAAGTCTCTGTGAAAAGACTTGCATTGTTTACAAAGTTCTTGGCGTATTTTCCTTTATGGCTATAGTTTTTTGGTTACACTTGTCTGACTTTCACAAGTCGTTCAAAGTGCTTTTTGTCTGATACTTATAATAATCTACTTTTCAATCACACATTCAGGAAGTTTCTTCTGTAGTGTTGCAATGGCTTCTTCTCTCTGTTTTATTCCTGGTGTGTTAACAAGGTGGAGTTTTGTCAGCTTTCTGAAAAACAAAATATAAATGTAAAGATAGTTGTACATTTGTTGGAAGTTCACATCTAGTTGGTGGGTTATTGAGACCAACATTTTTCAGAGACTCTGTGAGATTTATCTCTCAATAAATTGGTGATGGCCATGATAGTAATTTTACCATTTTGGGAACTGAAACGATGGTTCATCGAGATGCAAAGTTGCCCTTCAGGAAACAAACTGTGGCTAGCATGTACTGGTCTGCGTGAGAGTCATTATAACTAACCCAAACAATTAATTAATTTTATGTGCAGGATCAATACACTATTAGTTATTAATTACTTGCTTTATTGTTAAATCCATCATCATAACAAGTGAAATTATTTTGCTTTGTTAGATCAGCTTGAAAAGCAGCTTTCAATCCACACAAATTAAATGTTATTAGGAATCTTAAACAATTTGTCTTGAATGAATGAATGAACTTTATTTATTGAACTAAATTTGTTTTAAAAAGTTATTTGTTACAAGAAAACATCACCTGCTCATCAGGCAAGTTAAGTATAGAATTTCCTAGCTCCAACACAAAACACACCAGCCCCGGGCTATCAGACTCAACTTCCTTGCTCTGAAGAGTATTCAGGAGGCAAATTTTTCATTATATTAAATTAAAGGATGTGATGTCCCTATTTCTCTAAGGATAATGGAGCATGTATGATTTCTTATGGTCAGTGAATGAATTAGCCCAAAAGTACACAGGGTCAGTAAGTTTAAGAATGATAGAAACTAACGTTAACTCATGCAGTGGTGTTAGATCTGATATCCCTCCACAGTTTCCAATATCCAGTTGTTCCAAGGTTTCCTTAACAGGTAGAAGTTTCTTCATGTCAGTTACATATCTGCAGCTGTTCATGTTGAGTTGTTTAAGATGCTGCAGTCCAACTAAAAGTAGAAAAGGGAGGTAAAAACCTGTGTTGATTGAACACTGTACCAGACATCCTCTGAGATGAAAAGTTAAGATATTTTATTATGTAGGGATACATAAAAGGAAACGTCAGAGGTTATCCCTATTGAGGACACTCCCTACATAAAATAGAAAATAAATTAATATACTTAATTTTACATTGTTACAGTAGTATATCTTCTGCGCTCGTTTCTCAGGCATCATTTGGCAGGGACACCAGTGGTAGTGTCACCAAATGTTGGCTGTTTTCTTGGGCTAACTTAATACAGGTCTCATTGCATTCTGCTACTTCACTCAACATAAACTCCAAATAACTTTGAAAGAATACCAAGATGCTGAAGGCCTCCTGTTGTTATATTGACTCCTTTAGCATTGATCCCTTCCAAAGCGAGCTTTCCAACAGGCCCGTCTGGTATGGCATTATAGTCCCACATCCATTTCTCAAGGTGCTTGAATTTCACTCCACCTCCACACCGCAACACCCACTCAGCTGCCACCCTGAAGGATCAAGCAACAGATTGTGTGGTTTGGGTACCCTGTGTGACAAGCCCCACCCTCCTCCAGTTAATAAGTAAGAATTTGCATGGTGATTAATACAAGCTATCAATATTTGCTATTTATACAAGAGAAAGGTCGGGCGTTTGTCTTGCAAAGACACATTTGAAAATTATAAGAAGTAAACAGAAATAAATGGGATTAAACAACAAATCAGTAAAACTTGTATATGTGAGACTTTCACCATATTCCGACAACAGATTAACAACAGGGAATGGAAAATATTGAGTCTTTTGGCATGAAAACCATTAATCAATTTTGTTAATACAATTTACCTGTCTGGGCCAAATTCTTCTATTCTCCCTTCATCTACCCTATAAAATAGTCATATATAACATTAATTTTAAGATAACTATTTTCTTAGATTGGGTAAAAATAGTTAGTCGAGATGTGAATGATTGACCAAGCTTGTTAATTCAAGATTGCTGGATGTTGGACAAGTTGTTTTGATGGGCCTTGAGTCCACCTTAGATTTGAAAAATGGCTATAATATCCAGCAGTCTTACAAACTTGTTCATTGACAGATTTGTTGTATATGGTTGTAAGAATCTCTTCTTGTGGGAACACAGCAGACAATCCTGGTGGCAACCTCAACCTGCTTGCTGAGGTCAAGATATTAAATAAAGCCACACACAAACCAATGAGGCCCACACCTAATTTCTGTAGCACTTAATGGTATTGGTTCTCTCCCTAAATATGGCTTGCTAGTCCACCCCAAGGTTACCCCCAGAGGAGTAGTCTCTCCTCTGCAGAAACGTTTCCTAGGTATATCTTAAATAAAAATAGCAATAATTAAAAAATAGTAAGCACGCAGTGGACAATGGGAACAGAAAATATCTCCCCATTTTTTCTTTTTTTTTCTCTCCCGGCCTCCCTATAACTAAAAAAGCCCTCTGCCTGCGGAGGAGACTGCCCAGCAGTATGTTGCCAATTGCCCATTTATACATGTGAGTGAAGAGAGACATACACTGAAGCAAAGTTTCTTGATCCCACCTGTGCCAGTGTAGAGCTACCCATATAATAAAATAATGTAATCATATTATTGCCTTCTCTCCCAGCAAATAATTTGTTGATAGTACAGCCACTTACCTGTTGAAGACAAAGTTTAGCCACATGTAAAATGATCTCTTTCCAAGGCCTTGAATTATGCCTTTATCCCATAGTTTCCTGTTCGTTACTGTTGCAAACTGGGTGGGTAAAAATTCAAGCAGAGGTGCATTTAAAAAATTTTAAATAATAACAGGGAACATATTCCATGATGCATCAGAAGTCATTATTAAGTGTTAGAGTGAACCTTACAAACTTTGATTTTAAGATCCCTATTAAAAGAACTGAAGACCCTGACCATCCCTCAAGATAATACTGATTAAATTGATGGCCCTGTCCTCTATCTTCTTCCCTTCTTTCGTTACAGTGGAACACCAGCGGGAGGGACTGAACATGACTGAAAGGTCTAGACCCCCGCCCCCAACCCCCAACTCACTCATAGATCCCAAGAAATTTTTCGTAAAATAATGACAGTACTTTAAAACTTTTTTACCAGCAAAGTTTCACATACAAGGATCTACGTTGTTGACATTTTCGAATAAAATAAATCTTTAACGGCCAGGACTGGTGAAAAAGATTAGCGGTAGCTGCATAAAAATTTTAGCTTGAGCTTAATCAGTGATGTTCTAGGACCCCCTCCAATAAAAAATCCCTGAATCCGCCCCTTCCACTACCACAAGATCAAATGTCCCCTCAAAATAAACTTGATCAAAGGGCCAGTCAAAATCCAGTTCTCTTCAAAGGTAATTACGAAAACAGTGTACTTACATTCATAACTTAATTCCAATCATTTGCGAATAATAATACGTTTTCCGTCAGGCGAGGCCGCTTTCCCGAAAATAGCCGAGAGAGACTGAAACTAGTAGTTGTTGACCGTAAGGTAACGCTGGCTCAGTCAGACACGTGACAGAAAAGAAGAAGTCAAGATGGCGTCTATAGCAGCACTTCAACGTGACTTGGAAATAGCGAGGGAAGGGCTAAAATCCGTGGATGAGAACATCAAGAAACTAACTGGTAGAGATCCTTCGGAGTTCAGGTAATTAACTGCAGCAGTTTTATGCGGTTATCCTTTTTATCTCCTGATGTTTACATCAGGAAATGCCCTTGTTAAACTGATATCTTGATCGGGAATGATCGCTCTGCAGAATTTAAATTAAACCAAATCATGTAGTTGTTCTGTATTAGAGTGGCGAATGCATATTTGCTTGTATTTTATTTTACTTTTTTCTAGAAGAAGCAGCTTCATCTTTGACTATTTCAGTGTTGTGAGAAAACTTGAATGTTCTGTAAAGACCGCCGGTCTCGAGTTCCATTGAATGGTCATTCATATTTATCGAACCGTCAACCCGATCGGTTGATCAGATATTTGTTGCTTGTAATCTCTTTAATATTCACGAAATATTTCACATGACTGAGCTTAATGAATCCTATTTCCAACTTAAGAAGGCAAGTCACAATCTGTCAAAAGAGTACATGTAGGCTAGATTGTTGAATTCTGCATGACAGCATTCTCCACATCACAGATCTTCCCACTTAACTTTGCGGACCTTTCCTTTACCAGATTGGTTCCTCACAGGTGTTACAAATGTCTTTTTCTGCATAGTGAGAGGCAACTTGGTTCGCAGTGCCTTACTTAATGAAAAAGTGAAAAAAACACTTGTAAACAAAGTTGATCTAACAGTTACAGTATTTTAATAGACCAGCAGCAGGACGGCGTGTGACATTAAAGAGGGACTTCTCAGAGAGGAACATGGGACAAGGACCAGCGGCAAAAAGACGTGATTCAACTGGTGCACAAGGAAGGTTAGTGCCATCGTCAGTTGCTCTCAATGCTTTGCTCTGGGTCCCTTTGCTTTAGGCTACTAACTTCTGGCATTTAACGACAAGGAAGACTTTCTTGTTGCTCAAAACACTTACTGTTGAGCACACTCAATTTTCTAGTTATGACGCCTGTGCCATATTTTCTAGTCAATAAGTCAACCTTAAAAGTCTTTAAAATCGGTGCAAAAAAACAACCTCAACAAAAATAAACAACGGCCAAAAGATGGGGAGTAAAAAAATTCCTGATGTTCCATGAACTAGTTGAGAAGTTTGACAAGCAAACTGACAATACTGTCGAGTTTTGACACAGCAGAGATTGGTTTCAGTTTGTGGCAATTTCTTTTGTCTTCCTTGTCCTCAAAACAATCATAGTCAAGAAGATGGCAGTTTGGAGCTCTTACTGATGTTTTCATGTTTTTCCATAGACTCTGGAGCCGCGTGGTGACTACAAGAACATCACAAGACAAGACACGCCCTTCCTCGCGACTGGATAGTGAAGGTGAAGAAGAGGAGGAGGACACAGACAAGGTACGAAATAAATATTTAGAAGACTTCTAAACTCATTGAATTCATCTAACATAGAATCTTAAGCAGCTTTTGATCATTGTCTAGATTCTCCTTTTAATTTGCCTCATTCTTTCCTCATGCACCGTCACTTATTAAAAATGTTTATACAACACATATAAAGTGTTTGAAAAATAATAATATTAATGATAATGATAAAACAGTTCTATAGCACTCTCCACATCTACTAGTTGTTCATGGCGTTTTACAACAAAATTAACAATAATAATTTTTTTTGTGTAAATACAGAAAAATAGAAATGAGAAGATATAAAACATTAAACTCTAATAATAAATTAAACCATCATTAATAAATTTTCTAAAAAGGAAGGTCTTGAATTTTTTTTTTAATGTGGTTAAATGTAATTTAAGCTAAGTTAAACGCGAAACAATGCTGGTCTGGGGTTTCCCTTGTCTCGGTCATGCGCAGTGGTGGGGGATCTGCAGGGGGTCGCGTGGTTTTACAGCTCGGGTTTTGAGGTCAACTCATTTGCACGTGCACTTTTGCCTTTTCGACGGTGCTTGGCGACTTTACTCCCCGCCCTTCCCTCCCCCTTTTTCCGGTAAGTATGTGGTAAGTATCATGGTTCCACTGTCTTTTGTCAGTGTGACGGTGCCTGGTGGTTGCCGCTCACAGGGTTGTCATGGTTACCCTACGCGCTCGGCTCCGGTGCTCGAGGCCGCACCATCTTTCCAGGCACCTTCCCCAAGCTCATCTATTGTTGATGAGTTTAAAAGAACAAACACTGTTTGAGTTATGAATGTCTAAGGGAATACTGTTCCACAGTCTTGGGCCACATGTGGAAAATACCCTTTCACCATATGATTTAGTTTTGGACTTTGGTTGCAAAAAAAGTTCTAAAGAATTTGAACGAAGTGTCTTGGAATGATTCTGGTACTGAAGTAATTTGACCAAATACCAAGGGCTAAGACCAATTAAAGCTTTCAAAACCAGCAAAAGTAGTACAACACGGTAGGAAATCAGAAGCCAATGAAGTTTTACCAGAAGTGGACTTATATGATCAAACTTGTGAGCACCAGTTTCAAAATGAGCTGCCACATTCTGTAGCAGTTGAAGTTTTCTCAGATGATATTTGGGTAATGCATAAAAAAGAGAGAGTTACAGTAATCCAATTTAGAAGTTATAAAAGTATGTACAACTGTGGCAGACGATTCTTTGTGAAGATACATGTACATGTACTATCTGATCTTGAGAAGACTGCAGTCTACTGTGTTCTTGTAATGGAAAGTTAGAAAAGAAAGTGAATGCCAAGAATAAACATCTTTTATTTAAACAACTTCTCCCACATTTACATTGTATCTGTCCACGTGTAACATGTTTTGTTTTTGTTTCTCCTTAGCCTGCTATCCAGTCCTCAGTTGTTGCTACACCTACGCCATCTCGCCTAAAACGAGACATCATCACCAAAACTGACGATAAAACAAAATCAAGGTGTGCTGATCATTATTTTTTTCCTTATGAGAATACAGTCAAACCTGCTATGAGTGGACACCACTAGGACGAGAAAAAGTGTCTACGGTTTGACTGTGTATAAGCTATCTTTGGGTCATTTCAAGAGTCAACTTTATGGTTCAGATAGTGTAACCAAGTGAAACCTCTGTAGCATTATTTTCACGCGATGATAAATTATTAATTTTTCATTTCACTGTATACAAGATTGTTACCTTTTTGGTTGCTCATGAGATTAAAAGAGACTCTTGGAATTCGTTTTGTTATGCTTTACGTAAATTGTCATTGAAACCTTCACATCTTTGGGCAAAAATTGTTCATTAATTTTTTATCTTTGGTGGAACACCAGTTGATTACAGCTGGTCATTTTCATTGGGTGATTGTTTTTCAGGGTGACTTTTATAAAATATTGTCTGTTTGTTTGTTTTGAATGTTCAGGTGTCTCCATCATAAAAACAGTGTTTGTAACATTGTGTTGTTATTTTTCAGAAATAAGAGAATGTTTGGCATGTTGCTGGGCACACTACAGAAGTTTAAAGATGACAGCTCTCAAAAGACAGAAAAGGTTTGTACTTACAAACTGTATTTTAATGGTATTTTTCTTTTTTGCCCTTTATGGAGAGTGCTTGCCTCTTTGCATTGTATGCATGAAGCTCACTCAGCCCTTAAATTTGTAAGATCAACCTGAAAATTCTTCACATTGTCTGAAAAACATTTGTCGTGTTATTGGCAAGGAGAACTTGGTTATAAATCAATACATTGTATCTTTGTATTTCTGTACCTATAATTCTCTTCATGTTCCAGTCAAATCTAAAGGATAATTTTCTCAT
>BOPM01001342.1:0-10000 GCA_022179025.1 Porites australiensis
AATATTTAATAATAACAATAACATAAAATAAAATTGATTGTTTTTATTAAAATACAACTTTACTTGAGCGCAAATAAATTAAAAGGGAGACTTGCCTAGATTCACAGATAACATTAGACAGGAAAGAGTTCCATTCACTGACATAACGATTAAAAAAGGAATACTTAAAATAATTAGTACGAAAGGCCTACAGCCTTAGCTTAAAATCATGGTTTCTACGAGTTCTTATTGTTCTTTTTCGTATTGAGTTAGGTATGTTAAAGGAGCATCATTTTTCAATGGAAGTTTATGGAGGGGTACATTTTTTGTCAGAGGGTAAGGGATTGGACCCTTAAAACTTTGTTGAGTAGCCAACATACACATGTCCCGGAAGCGATATAATAGTTTATGTAATAATCTGTCAATACCTTGATAAAAAACTTACGTCAAGAGACCAGGATATCCATTGCAGTATTCAAGTTTGAAATGTTTTCTTCGTTTAAGGCATGCCAAAAGTACAATAATGGCAAGCGAAAAAGAACAAGCGTTAAATCCTCTCAATTTTGATCACATTTCAAAAGTGATGGGCAGAGGGGAAGATGGGCGAACAGTAATTACCAGAAGTAGGTTGAGTTTGATCGTCCTGGTGAACGTAGTCCTGAATAGGACTGTTGTTATAGACAGCGAATGACGTTTCGACAACCTGTGCGGTAGTCATCTTGAGAGTCAAAGTGAGTTGTATCATGTCAGTTGATGGTATTATACTCTGGTTATTGATAACATCGCGACGTAATTAACCAATCAGATCAATAACCAGAGTATAATACCATCAACTGACGTGATACAACTCACTTTGACTCTGAAGATGACTACCGCACAGGTTGTCGAAACGTTAGTCACTGTCAACAACAACAGTCCTATTTAGGACTACGTTCACCCAGACGATCAAACTCAACCTACTTTTGAAATGACTCCTGGGTTCAAACCTTTCACAGTAATTACTAGATTCGAGAAAAGAACAAAAAGAGTACTTCAGAGTAGTCTGAAATGTCATCCGTCTCTTCACCTGACTCCACAACGAGTCAAGATCATTCTTAACCCTTTAGGTCCCAATGGTGACCGACATCAATTTTCTCCTAATGATACCAATACATTGTCAAGAGATTAGGTCATGAGAATTAATGAAATGATCACCAAAAAGAAAACGCTTTGATCTTTCATCAAATTCTCTGAACACATTCTTTAAGGAAATGTATAGAGATCAGTCAGGAGAATTCGTTTCTGGATATTGGGGCTTAAAGGGTTAAGGCGCTGATGCGGTACATTTTGTTTTTCTTGAGAGAAATGAGTCTTTGGATTGGAGCGCGATGTCCTGTAGTTTCTCTGTTGGGATTACCTTTGTTTTGGGCATGTGACTGTACTACAGGTAGTACATTTTTGCTATAAGTGTTTAAATCAAGACTGCAGTTTCGGTATTAAAGCGTTCCTCATTAGATGCTTTTATGGTAAAGTCTTAACTTTGCGAAGAAAGGCTAATTCGAAGGCCACGCACGTTTCACACTATCTCGAGCAATTTTCAGTCTCGTTCAACTAGGAGAGAACCTGGGAACAAGGTTAAGTCTTGTTTAGCCTGTCAACACTATTTCAAACCGGATGTTTTTCTTATCGCGTTCAGCTAATCATAAAAGGTTTTCCAATTCCTAATTCGGAAAGGCCAAAGGTAATAGCTAACGAAAAAATACCCACCATATTCACAAAAGGTAGTGTACAAAACTGCGCAGCTCGACTGGTGACTAGAACTTAAAAGCTCGTAGACTACACTGGCTTCTAGTCAGACAACGAATTACGTACAAAATACTACTTCTTAAGCACAAAGCACTGAATGGCATGGCGCCAAAATATATAGCAGATCTCCTTCAGCCCTATACTCCGACGAGGCAATTACGATATTCTTGAAAAAATCTGCTTGTAACACCAAAGTCTAATCTCAAGTGTTACGGTGATCTTTTTCGCCCAGGCTCTGAAACTCCCTAACCGATGACATACGATCAATCCAGAACCTTGATGTTTTTAAGAAAAAGATTAAAACACTTCTTTTTAGAGAGGCTTTTATTAGTTAGTTGACTACCCTTTTTTCTTTTCATTGTACATATTTTCCTTAGTTAATCTTAGCAAGTCGAATGTATCTTATCTTTTAGAAATTAATTTCTACAACTGTCATATATTTTCTTTACTAACTCAAATGTTTTTTATTTTTAGAATTACGATTATTCCTCGCGAAGCGCCGAGCGAAGTGAGTTTATAATCTCATCGTGCGCGAAGCGCGCGCGCAGTGGGTGAACCGCGTGTGGTTCCTGGCGAGCTGCAAAGTCGCAGCTCTCATCTATACTTGTATATATCCGATGGTGTCCGCCATGACGTCATACGCTAGTTGACGTCACGGCGCATGTTTGTGTCTAGGCAACATTCGACTGAAAGCGATTTCGACTTCCCATCAATGACCAAAGTATTCATGAAGAGCTGTCTTTTCATCGTCTGCAAAACAATGTTTACTATCGATGAATCTCAAGCCATTTCTCATGCAAACAGAACAGCAAACACGAGAACGCCGAATTGTCAATCCTCGCAGGGGAAGATTTGACACCGAAAAATCCTCTGGAGCGAGAACGCCGATTTGAAATTCAACGGCGCAAGCAACAAAGATGGAGACGGCATCAACAAACAACGGAGCAGGCGGAACATCACTCAATGAATTTCGAATGCTAAAGTACTTTAAGAGCAAATGGAAGCGACTTTCGATAATAGAGTGTTTTCACATGACGTCACGGCGGCCATATTGGTGTCCCAAAACAATGAAACGGCGGCCATGTTGGTGTCCCAAACCACTCCTGTGGGAGTTGAACTCTTTTCTTATACAAACGCTTTCTTTTGTTTCAATAAATTTGCATAGATGCTGACCACGTGAGTGAAAACACTCTATAAGCCTTAACATATGAGCGAACATCGCGGCAACAAAACACGTTTTGCTCGCAGACGAGTTTTTACCGTATCGACCAAGACTGTTGGGCTTCCATTCTTTACATGTAAATGCAATGCAATGCATTTACGTTGGATTTTCACTGTCGAAACGGGGGTAAAGCATTGGCCCGATGCGTCGAAGGTCCCGGGTTCAATTCCAGGCATAACCTTCTTCTCTTCGCTTCTTTTCTTTTTTTCTTTTCCTTGTTATTTAGTTTTCATTTTAGGTATAACAGTTTTGTTTTGTTTCTATATATAGCTTACAATTTTCAGATTTGGGAATTTTCTTCTCGGCTATACTTGCCGTTCCCACGAAGTCCTTCGCGAGGTCCTGCGATTTACGTATTTCTAGTTGTAAAGTGCCATTGAGCTCACCGAAATGGCGCTATATAAATTCTTGTATTATTGTATTATATTATTATTGTAAAAGTAGGTGACGTCACGGGTCAGCATTATAACGCTCGGGATTCAGACGTTCTCTCTCGCCTAGCCACCCGTTAGGGGTGATGCAAAGAGACAGACGACATCCACAGCTTCTAAGAACAATTTTCTGTTTGCCACGCCCCAAGACTCCCCTAGATGGCAGCTTTAAGCAATTCAGTGATCTGTAGTGATGTGGATGTTAACCATTTCACAGAAAAACCCAAATGGTTTGTGCATTGGCATAATGATGATCGATTTACGAGGTTTCTACAAAATTGCTTTTTCCAGATAAATATAATGTATGCTTTGAATCCAAAAATGCGCAATACGTGAAACTGGAACCAAGAGTAAATGTAAATGGTAATTTTTTCAGTTGGAAAAATGACCTTACCATTAACCTTTGTTGCAATATATATTTTTCGATTAATGGAGAGGTAACCTGCAGCCCTTGACTCAATTGTGTCAATTGATTCATCCTTAATCTGGTTCAGGCTAATACCATGTACTGTGGGGTGGGTGGGCTGGGGAAGAGAATAAATGAATACTTACAGCAGGACAAAGGCATCCCAGTTTAAAGATCCTTTGATCTATGGCTTGGGTACACCTATTTAAGAAACCATTATACTCCAGTACAATTGTTAGATTAAAAGAGATACTCTGGAAAGAGCCATTTGTAACTGATTGTCTAAAATTGTAAATGTAAAACTAGCATGGAGCATCACCATAAAAGTAACCGCTCTCCAAAAGTAACAATTGTGCAATTATAAAAAGGCAACTGGTATTATTAGTCTTTGTAAAATAATGCAAAGAAGATCATTGCAGTTAGAGAACTCAAAGTATGGATAACTTTAGGTTTGCTGGGATACAAACCCTGGCCTCTGCAATACTGATGCAGTCTGTTCTAACCAACGGAGCTACCAAGCCAATGGGGAGCAGGCCACTTACAAATTTTCGGGAAAGATGAACTGGATGAAGTTATGAATATATGAAATCCTTATATTGGAAACACAGAATGAGGAAAAAAATGCAAAGAAGATTGTTGCAGTTAAAGATGCAACTTACATGCAGTTGCAATAAGAAAGAATGACATCCTGAGCAGTCATTTCACTCGAAACACTTGCTTGCTACCCCCCCCTACCCCCTAGTCAAACTCATCATCCGAGCCCCCTATTTTCCCGCACCACACCCGCCTCAATATCTTCATATCCGCTCCTCTCCATATCAATTTAAGTTTGGCTATTAAAAGGCTGCTAATATTGGAAGTAACAAGGAACTTTGGAACTTTAAACAGTGGTTCCCTTGTGGGAAGTGCGGAATGAAAACTCGAAATTTGATTTTTCACGGCTAAATAAACCCAACGTACGAATTTAACTAAAGCATTTTAATCAAATGAAATTAACGAAGACGACATGTTAAGATTTACTCCCAAAGAAATTGAATGATGTCTTAGCACTGACTTTTTGGGAATGTAAAAACACACACGCTCGTGTTTCGTTAAATATTAAAACTTTATAAGGCAATGTAGAGACAAACACGTTCACTTGGTCTTTAGACTAAGGCAGTGATGCGTTAAACCATTAAATTATTGCCGGCGGGGGATTTTAATTCACCTCGAATTAAAATCTGTACAAGAATCGAGGTTTTAATCACCTTTATCAGCTAGATAAGGAAGAAAAATGAGAAAAAATGCTGTACCTTTTAAACAACATTGAAATTCAAAACAAACTATTTACACTTACGTTACGGTTGTGTTGGATGAATTATTTGCTGAGATTGCCGAGGTGCCCGTGGCCATTTCTTTACTGATAATACCGTATCTGCGGTTCAGGCGCTTTCTCACATTTGAACACGGTGCCTTTTTCGTCCAAACCTTCGCAAACGTTTCGTGAGAAAGCGACTTTCGAAGATTTTACAATCAAACCAACCTCAGAAGGGATAAAAGAAGCGAAATTCTCTTCGCTTTTTGTTTTGACTGTCGCGCAGCATGCAGCGGCGACGACATCTCGACTAGGAACGAAGTATCACGTGTCTTTGTCCAGTAACGCAAACACTGATTATGGATTATTTATTCCAAGTAACTCTTTCAGCTTTTTGCACAGTAAAAATCATCATAAGTTATTTTTAAAGGTCTTTCAAAAGAAAGGAACCATTTTAAGAAAACAGAAGGTCTGGTATTGTGACTTTTTTAACGTTTTCGTTTAGTCACGCGACAGGTCGAACGTTACAACAGAGAATATGTTGCGGCATGTTCTGTAAAAAGTTAAAGAGAATGGGTTTAAACTCAGTCGTTGTTTCTGTTCTCCTAAAAACAGCAGTCAGCTTAAATAGAAATACTTGGCCAAGTCAACCGGTCGACTCAATCGCTAGAGGCAATCTATGCTAGTCGTTGGAGTGCTGAAGTATTCATTCGACAAGAGCTGCTTTTGTTTGATATTAAAAATAATGAGTACTGTAGCCAAATCTTGTCCTCTCATTTTGTGGAATAAAGCAAGTTAACCTGCAAATAATTGCAACAGGAGATATAGGAAAAATATTCCCAACTGTTTTTAACCCAGACACCTATCCTCACTAACATATCAAAAGTCTCAAAAAGTCCCATTAGGGGAAGTTTCTTAAAAACAGGATTCTCAGCATGGGATTTTTTTTAAAAATGTTTTAAGATTTTATTTTTGTTTACTGTAACTGTATATGGTCCACATTTTAAGATTAACTTTAGTACGAATTATTAATTTAAGAGTATTTTAGGATAATTGTATAGTTTTTATTAGTTTTATCATTTTAATTTTTATCAGGGTCCCAATTGATAGCAGTGTCTAAGGCGTCTGAATAGGCTACCCTGATATGAATAAATAAAGGTCTCTCTCTGATAGCGAACGTGGCCTATTGAGAGGATCCGAAACCTTTCAAAGATAGACCCTCTTTTATTATAGAGCAGAGGCTAACCCCGTTCGCACCATATAATGGAATCTGTATTCCGGAATCCGGGAAATGTTTGCTTATGGAATCCGGAATCCTGGGTTTTGGAATCCGGATTACAGCTCAAGGAATCCGGAATCTCACTAAAGATCCAAGAACTACAACTGAAAAATACTGGAATACAGTATCTGGAATCCGGAATCCAAAGCGTGGATTCCAGAATCTAAGACTGTCCTGGGTCACCTTAGATGGGGCGAAAAGGTTTTAGTTTATCGCTTATCCTAAAGGCGTGTTTTGGTAATAAAATCCTGTAAAAACGATAAACTTGGGAAAAATGTTGCAGTAGCTTCAATGTTTTTATGCTTCAGTGCCGGCTATCCACCTGAGAAATTATTAAATACTCAGTTGGGGCCATTTAACGTTCACCACGTTCATCGTCGCGTGTGGATTTTTTTATTGATAGCTTACAACAGCGTGTTGCTATTTTCGTGGAAATGTTTTCTGTGCATTGTGTGTTGATTTTAATGACAAATTTAGATAACTGAAGAAATTATAAAACAAAGTTGATCAGCGCTTATGTGGAAGGAAACGAAGGGGAAAACAGAATGGTAAGAAATGGCTTAAGACGTGAGTCGCAGATTAAATTATTTTAATTTTTTTCTTCTATTCAGTAACTTTTACATGTATAAGTCCACCGCAGCTCATCTCACCATTGAGTCAGCACGTTATAATGACAGATTATACCACTTCATCAAGAAGAGATCGAGAGCGTTACGAAGATGATTCAGCCTACTTTAGTAGGATGTATAGTATATCTAAATACATATAAACCTGGTTTTGACTATTTTGTTTCAAAATTTGCAGTCATCTTCTAAGATGAAAATTGTGAGAAGAAGGGGTATTAACGTCAAACAGCCACAGTCGGGTTGATGGAATAGAATTTGCTCCAGAAAATTGCGTGGTCCCGAAGTCCAAGTCCAAGTTGGGCCCTGATTGGTAGGGTTAGAAAATGGAGGGGTGGCCATCAGAGAATGTTCTGTCGTTGAGACTCTTATCCATTTTGGATCAAAAAATGGATCGATTTATGTTTCTGGGAAACAGCCCACCTACCCCTCCCTTACGCCAATATTAACACTTGTTTCCTTTTGCTATTTTATTGTTTAAATGCGTATAAAAAAGCATATTTAATAATTACTGAATGAGGCTGAGTATATGTCTCAAGGATGTATGATTTGAGGAATTGACGCAGATCGAAATAATAGCCTCCGAGATATTTTCTTCCTATTGCTTTAAGCAGTAGTTTCTATGTTTCGCTCAATTTGGTGGACAGTTCCCAGTGACTGAATTTAGTTAAAATTGATTTCGTCGACGCAGCTCCTTTAAGATCTGAATAAGAAAACTTTTACTGAGCCAGTTACGCCAGAGCTCTAACTTTTTCCTGTTGCTGGCAAGTTAACAATGTCACAAGTGATTATTTAAAGAACACGAAATAATACGATATATTTCATCTATTACTAGCAAAAAAAATTTAAAGACTCCTTATAGTGAGTTGTCTCTAACCACGAGTAAAAAATTGGTTGAAAAAAACAAAACGTATCGCCGCAATCAACAATCCTACTTAGAGTCAAGCAGGCACAAGTTCGCTCAAGTCAGTGCGGATACTCCTGAGGCGAACGGAAGTTGCACGACTTATACCAATCCGCTTACGATATTTGATGAGACACGGGTTACGAAGCAGTGTCATAGTCAGATGCCAGCGATTGAATGCCTTTTGAGACATACGCGGAAGTCTTCGCTCACGAGTATACACTGCAAACGAAAAAAAGAACAGAATTAGCTGCCTATACACGGAAGAGGTGAGGTTTTTTAAAATTGTAGCGTCACTTCCGGTTGACGTGCGTCGCTCAATAACGTCTTTGCTCACCCCCTCATACAAACCCTCGACTAACATACGTCAGAACGGACCCCAGTATAACGTAATCCATTTTAACCCCCAATTATTCCGAGCGAAGCTCGGCGCGGAGCGCCGAGCCGCGAGGTTTATAATCTCGTCGCGCGAAGCGCGCGTGTTTCCCACGAGGATCGCAAGCGCAGCGTGATTTTCTGTTTGCTATAAATCTATCGAGTTTGGTTGGTGTCCGCCATGACGTCATACAGTAGTTGACGTCACGGCGCTTTTTTGTTTCTAGGCAACATTCGACTGAAAGCAATTTTCAAATTCCCATCCATAGACCTATTCGGCTAACTCAGTGTTGTACCCAATTCAAATCTCCCGGGGATAAGATTCTTTGTGTATTGTATTTGCATTATAATGTGGCATTCACATTTAAATGATATGGAAATTCCTGAAACAAAACGTTTTATTCCCAAAGGGTTTGAATTGGGTACAACATTGAGTTAGCCGAATAGGTCTATGACCAAAGCACTCATGAAGAGCT
Organism: Porites australiensis; assembly: GCA_022179025.1. Lineage (NCBI taxonomy): Eukaryota > Metazoa > Cnidaria > Anthozoa > Scleractinia > Poritidae > Porites > Porites australiensis. The sequence continues at coordinate 8,775 of BOPM01001342.1, forward strand.
GTGTTTTCATCGTCTGCAAAACAATGTTTACTATCGGTGAATCTCAAGCCATTTCTCATGCAAACAGAACAGCAAACACAAGAACGCCGAATTGTCAATCCTCGCAGGGGAAGATTTGACACCGAAAAACTAGTCCTCTGGAGCGAAGAACTGCCGACTTGAAATTCAAAGGGGCAAGCAACAAAGATGGATGGAGATGGTAGCAACAAACAGCGGAGCAGAGAGAACATCACTCAATGAATTTCAAATGCTAAAGTTCTTAAAGAGCAAATGGAAGCGATTTTGGATAATTAGCCTTATAAACATACGGAGCGAACATCGCGGTAACAAAACACGTTTTGCTCGCAGACGAGTTTGTACCGTATCGTCCTAGACTGTTGGCCTTCCATTCTCTACATGTAAATGCGATGAAATGCATTTACCTTGGGTTTTCACTGTCGAAACTGCAGTCATTCTTGTGAAAAATATCTTTGAACTCACGTTTAATAAGGCTCAAAGGTTTAAATAATAAAAATTCCACGCAGTGGCGTGTGTGTTCCACGTGGCCTAGTGGTAAACCTTTCGCCCGGTGCAACGAAGGGCCTGAGTTCGCACCTGGGCAGTACCTTTTTCGCTTCGCTTCTTTTCTTTTCTTTTCTTCTTTTTTTTCTTTTTCTTTTCATTTAGTTTCCATTTTGGGTATAACAGTTTTGTTATGTTTCTGTATATAGCTCACAATTTTTGATTGACAAATTTTCTTCTCCGCTTTACTTCCCGTTCCTCCCAAGTCCTTCGCGAGGTCCTGCGATTTACGTATTTCTAGTTTCTCACACGTTTGCCTACTCGTTAAGATGGTGGGTCTTGACAAAGTGCGAGCCAGCGAGTCATGCGAGTCGAGCCAGCGAGTCATGCGAGTCATGCGAGTCATCATGTGAGCCATGCGAGACAGATGTTAGTTCCCAGTCCATTTTCCTTTCTTCGGCTTTTGGCTATTTGGCATGAGTTTTCGCTATCCTCGCTCTCCTTTCAATATCGTTTTGTTATCTGCCTTCATCTTTTTCAACTTTTGTTAAGGTAAGTTTTGTTTTTTTTTATTGTCATTAATTTTTGAGAAAGTTCAGCTGCAATTCAGCGCCAAGTTCTTGGTTAAAAAACAGTCGGGGAGGGTCCCACTGAAGCTGATCGGGAAGAAAAAGAGCAAAATGAACTCCTTGCAGGTCGAGATGCATGCGCTTCTGCAGTTCAGT
>BOPM01001342.1:18345-46048 GCA_022179025.1 Porites australiensis
TAACGTGAAATTAAAAGGTGAAATCTATTGCTCTGTGTGAAGACCCCTTTGGATATTGACCGTTCTGCCGACTGAGAACAGAAATTTTATTCAACGGGATAACCCTCTTAACCCTCTGTTAAGCGGACACCATAGCGATCAGTCCTGTGGATTTCAAGTCTTCTAGTCAGCCTTTCCCTGTCCCGTCTCGCAACGCTCATCAAATGACTTTTATGGGGTCCGAGATAGTGGTGGCAAAGGGCAAGTCAAAGGCGATGTGGGCACTTTCTAACCTGACCTGAAATCATAAACATCTATACAAAGTAGTGAATGTGATTTTAGGGAGCTTTAGCATCGACGACGGTGACGGCAGCGAAAACGTCACTTTTAACCCTTTCACTGCCAAATTTAGCCAAAAGCAAATTTCAACCAAATTTCCAAATTTCATTTTGTGAAATTTTGAAAAGCAAATAGCACCATGTGAAAGTACAAGTAGAAAGCTTTCATTTGAATGGTCACTTCATAGAATTTCGTCCGCAGACTAAAAAGTTAGAGTCACCTTACAAAGCCCCCCCAAGCACTCTGGCAGTGAAAGGGTTAAAATGAATTCGCGTTTTTTCATACTTTGCCGCGTTCATTCCAATTCGCTGAAAATGTCAAATATGGGCGAATTTCCCTGGAGTTGATTTCTTGGGGACTGCACTCAAGTTTAGAAAGAGAAAGAAAAACTCGTCATTGCTTGTTTACGTCCTCCATAAAACGTGAAATTAGGAACTTCCATCTTTACTTACATAGTACGTCACCATAGAAACCTAAAGCCCCCTTAACACACTCTTATCTTATCGTTAAGTGCTTATAACACCAAAAAATGTCAGCGACTCCCATTTTTAAAATGCGTGTCGAGACCCAATTTTCGCGATCTCTCCAAGCATAGTTTTAAAAAAATATGGGCCACTTTCAGTGCACGTTCCACTCTATGGAATGAAACCGTCAGCAGTTCATCCGTATGCGATCAGTTTTTTTTACTCTGAACTTAAACAATTATGAAAGTGAGGAAATGAACGGGTCAATGGATTACTACAGATTTCCCCCATGCTAAGAAAGAAATACTAGATGCCCCTACTAAACTTACTAAAGTTAAATAACTCCTACCATAAATTGTATAGGCAACTTGATACCCTGAGAATCGAAGACTTCCTCCCTGAAAACAAAAGCGTGCAGCAAAAAATACAACAACAACAAACAAACAAACAAACAAAGACAATTATGAGCACCCCTAAAGGAACACAGTCACATGCATGAATTCTTATTGAATATTTTTGACATGCGCTTTGGAATACTCGTGGAGTGTCGGGCCATAAAACTAGGTTCAAATGAGTGAAGACTGTTCTATCCGAATGTATATATGCTGAACGACTACCCGACAAACTAATTAATGTGTGTAATATGAATAGTGTTAAGCGGCTTAATGGATGAGAATATAAAACGAAGTTCCATCAAGTCAGTAGTGAAAAACTATTTATGTATTCACATCCAGCCACCCTTTCACTTTAAAGATCAAATCTGTCGGCCATCAGCAAATAGTCTAACTTTTGTGAGTGAAAGATTAAGAAGACAAACCTGACAGTCACGATCACTCGCAGACCATCCATCCATAACAGCAAAATACAAATTAATTTAATTATTTTAATAATAATAATAATAATAATAATAATAATAATAATAATAATAATAATAATAATAATAATAATAATAATAATAATAATAATAATAAAGGCTTTGGTACATTACCCTCGCCATCTTAAGCTAATTAAAGGACTTACTACTAGGTTTGGGGGAGAAGGAAAGACTCCTTGTGCAAACCTTCTTTGACCTCTATAAAGTTGTAGAACATGATCCCTGATGTAAATAAGGAAACACGATTACCGTATAAATCAAGTATAATTATATGATACAACCATGGGTCGTGTTTGATAGATTATTTGTTGTTGCATTAATTACCATGCTGCCATGTAATTACCGTAAATCCTCTATTATGTCCCCCTCTCAAATAAGCCCCCTTCTCCTTCCCCTTATTATCATTCACTGACAAATGATAGCCTGCGTGTAGACGCAACCTCCACCTGACAAAGGAAAACGTTTTTCCTTCGTCAGATGGGGTGGGTGTAGCTACACGTGGGCTAATAAGGGATAGACTGTATTAATCTGTCACGACTGTCACGGGTCTATGGTGACTGTAAAACTTCGTGTGGACTGATCCTGGATGGTTTATTCAACAGCTGGAAGTTCGGATTTGTTTTTGATCATCAGCTGCATGACCTCCAACTTCTTGTGCTTGAGCGTTTCCACTTTGCATTCTAGTTGGTTCTTTAAGGAGAAGTGATACCGTCTTTTTTTTTTTTTTTTTGCTAAATTGAATAAGCCCCCAGTCTCTATTAAGCCCCCCGCCCCCCTCAAATGTGTTTGACGTAAATAAACCCTCCGGGGGGGCTTAATAGAGGATTTAAATAAAATAAAATAAATTAATAAAGATGTTTAATCACCACACTCTCGCATTCAAAACATGAATTACAATGTGTTTACAATATGCAGAAAAATTACAAAAACCTTTTTGTGACTAGAGTTTACAATATAATCATTAAAAATAGTAAAACCTAGTAAAATTACAAGAAAGTGGTTCAATCGTAGTTACTAAAAGAAATTATACTAACCTAAGAACAAACCGTAAACTAAGAATAAAGAATGAGGTGTTTGCCGTTAGGATAACAGTAGGGAAAACTTGCCTAAAACGCTCATTTTACATTTAACAGACGTGATTACAGAATTTTTTTTTACGTTATTTTTGAAATTGTTTGCTCTTGGAATTTTTTTACGTGAATAAAAAGGGAACTTAAGACGGAGAAGTTAGGGAACTTAAGATAGAGACGTTTTCGGGGCGACGGCAACTTCAACCGGACGTGACATCATCATTTGTTGGATATTGCGCATGCTCGTGCTCACCACCTTGCCGTCGTGGTCCCGTCGGCGACGTGAAACTGGACTGTTTGGCGTTGTGGCGAAAACGAGAGTATTTAACTTTCATTTCAATCAGGTTTGTTGCGTTTAGCAACCAACATTTTGCAGATTATCGTTCTTAAATTGTCCTTGTTTTCTTTGAGGCACATTTCAAGCTCGATTTCCAAGCTCTGTTGTCTAAACTTACATCTTTGAATGTTTCTATGTTTTCATGTCACAGGGTCAAGATCCAACTTGGCAAACAGCCAACCGTAAGGGAGCTTGACATGGGACAAAATTTTCCCACGAGCCAAATAAAAGTATCCAGACAAAAAATATAAACTCCGATATTTCAATTGTGTGTTTTTAGTTCGTTCTTTTCGTTAGAATATCGTATAAATGAAACGCATTGAAAATTATATAGAATAGTAGGTAATACCATGTACTAACTCGGCGTGGGAATACTGAAATAAAGTTGTTTCCGTTGTTGTTGTTGTTGCATGCAAGTATTTCGCGGGAATTATTTCAATACCAAACTAAGAATACGGTTCCTTGGTAGCATTTTAATGTTCCTGTAATTTGCAAGGCTTCGGCAAGCCTGTGGAGATCATTTTTTTTCAACACGAAATTCTGCCTGGAACTCAGCTGCATCCCGCATGTTTTTTAGCGTGAACGGATCGTAACTGTCCAGAGGAAAATCGGGATTTTTGGACTCAAAATTTTCCCACAAAACGAGAAACTCTTCATCCGATACATGTTGTCTGCATAGCAAATATTTATTCTCTTAATTCCTTACGTGAAGCCATATTTTCCTCTTGGGTATTTTCTAATTTAAGGCGCCGTCCTTCTGAGTTCACTGCGATCTTAATGTTCTATTTTCGACGGAGAGCGACGGCTGCCTTAGTTCCAGGCTTTCTCTGCCAGTCCGGTCGCCGTCGCCCCGAAAACGTCTCCATCTTAAGTTCCCTGTTTTCGGGGCGACGGCAAATTAAACCGGACGTGACGTCATGATTTGTGCAATATTGCGCATGCTCTCGTCCACCACATTGCCGTCGTGCTCCCGTCGGCGACGTGAAACTGGTCTGTTTGACGTTGTGGCGAGAACGTGAGTATTTAACTTTCATTTTAATCAGGTTTGTTGCGTTTAACAACCAGAATTTTGCAGATTATCGTTCTTAAATTGTCCTTGTTTTCTTTGAGTCACATTTTGCGCTCGATTTCCAAGCTCTGTTTATATCTAAACTTACATCTTTATAATGTTTCCATGTTTCATGTCACAGAGTCAAGACCCAATCTTATCCAATATGGGAAACAGCAAACCGTAAGGGAGCTTTACATGGACCAAATTGTCCTACGAGCCAAAGGAAAGTATCCAGACAAAAAATATGAACTCCGATATTTTAATTGTGTGTTTTTAGCTCACTTTTTTCGTTAGAGTATCGTATAAATGAAACATATTGAAAATTGTTTAGAATAGTAGGTATTATCATGTACTAAATTGAAATAAAGTTGTTGTTGTTGTTGTTGTTATTGTTATTGTTGTTGCATGCAAGCAAATAAGCATTAATTCTCTTAATTCTTTATGTGAAGCCATATTTTCCTCTTCGGTGGTCTCCTAAGGCGCCGTCCTCCTGAGTTCACTGCGATCTTAATGTTCGAATTTTGGAGGGAAGCGACGGCTGCCTCTGTTCCAGGCTTGCTCTGCCAGTCCGGTCGCCGTCGTCCCAAAAACGTCTCTATCTTAAGTTCCCTAGAGAATTAACGACGGCTACTCCACAATGAGTGATGGAATCTTAGATGGCATTTTCCTTATAGTTCACAGAACCTTTCTGTTGAGATATTTTGTTATTTTAGAAGCTGCTGGCTCTTGTGTGTGTGCTCAAAATATGTGGACATATAATGAAGCGGCTATCGAGTTGGCAGCGGCTGTTTTTAGTAAACGATTACAGCAGCATGGCTACTGATGAGTTTCGTGACGAAACTAAACTTCTGGCGAAGAAAACGTTATAGAATTCGGCTAGATTCCTTCTTGTATTTATCTTGAATCACGGCAACGATAAACACGACCGTTTGCTCGTCCAGCTTGTTCTCAACGGACTTAGAGAGGCACCAGTAAGAGTTAGATCCTGTGAATGCTATGTTTTGGAACTGCTTGTGTTCGAGCATATCTTTGGAAAATAGCAGAGTTTACTTTCCCTTTTTATTCACGGACTGCTTACAATGGAGTAGTATACCAATGATACTTGGTTCTGCTTTTCTCGACGTCGCAGTGATTCGGCACGATCGAACAATTTTGCGCGATCAATGTGTGTTTCCCAATGATCAAAACAAAGACATCAAAAACAGCGTCTCTTTTGTTCTGTCAGCATCAGTAGCGACAGACAAGTCTAATTGTTGACGATTTGAAACAGTCTTGGTCTTTATCTTTGGTCTAGAGTCTTTTGTAGTCGTTTATAAAATAAAACTTTGGTTTATTTTGTTGACTACGACAAGTTGTTCTTCTGCAATTGTTGTTTGCGCTCCATTTTTATAAGGGACCGATCGTTTATTACGTCCCAGTGAGGGGGTTCAGAGAAGTAAGGTGTATCAAAACTTTACCCCCTCAAAATAATTAATTTTGAAAATTGTACCCCCTCCCGCCCCCCCTTGGCAATAACAATTTTTAAAATGCCCTCCCTCTCCAACCCCTTCTAGACCAAGTCTCGTCTTCCATCCTTGGGTAGGTGGCAGCGTAACGCGTGTGGCTTCGAAGGTGCACGCAGAGGAAGAAAAGTTAGAGTCTGGCGGCATGCTCCCTCACAACATTTTTGAATTTGGGGTCCCGGAAATGCCATCTCCTGCGTTTTCTGCAGGACATGTTCAGTAAATAAAGACGGAGGAAAATGCAGTAATTAGTTGTTTATTTTACCCATCCATCTCTAGTGTTATCGGTAAGGTACAGGCTGTTTAGGCAAAAAAGGGTAAAACAGTGACGCCATCAAGGACGTTACAAGCAAAGGGCGAGATGTGTACCCTTCAGACGGGCAAACTGTTATAATGCCATCAATATCAATTACGTCCTTGTGCTTGTGTATGTGCAGAATTGCAAGAGTGCTCAATCTCTCGTCTGTCATGGTCCTTCGTAAAGGAGTTTTCTTCGTAAAGGAGCAGTCTCTTCATACCGCTGAAGCTACGCTCAGCTGTGCAAGTTGACACAGGATAAGTCAACAAAGTTATGAGAGCTACAAACTCTAGAATAGAATTGAAGTTGACTTGGTCAGAAGTCTCAACCAAGGTCTCTGGCTTCACATTCGGATCCATTTCACTCCACTTACCGCCTCAGTAAAAGACTAGAGGAAATCCTAACACAAAAACACCAATATAATGCAAAATATTTATCCCAATTTAATGATAAAAATGCTTTTAGGAAATTAAACAAATCCGATATATTTCTTCCAGATTTCAGCTGTATGCATAGGCGTATGTGCGTACATGCACGCTACATCCCTGGTAATAGAAATAGCTGATACGTTTCTGAGCCAAGCTTTATACGGGTAACAATGTGCGGTTGACAAAGAACCGCCGAAGCAAATTTTTTGTCTACTTTTGAAGGAAACGTGGATTTGCTTCAATCATAATATAGTTTGACAACTTTTACTTAGAAGGCCAGCCCTGTGTCTTAATATTTCGACCCCCCTCACATTTTGTGCATTTTCACAATTGACCCCCCAAAGTCAAGCCTCTTAGGAAATTGTACCCCCCCCCCCCCCTCCTCTAAAATAAACGATCGGTCCCTAAATGGCTGCCTTTTTACCTAAAAACTACGACGGTAAAATTGTCTTAACACTTTTATTTTTGACGAAGAAATTGAGAGAACTTGATCTAGCATAACCAGACCAGAAACGTTCTGTAAATTCTATCAAAATATCCCTTATCCATATCCAATTCGCTTGCAATCGTCTCTGTAAATCTCGGAGCCTTGGACGTGACAGAGAAAGTCACGCGTTAAAAACAATAGAATTTTGATAGTTGAAAGTCGTTTGCATAACCTCAGCGCGCATGCTCGCCAGCTGACATAGCCCCTTTAAATCCCATCTCCAATTAGCCCCCAACCCCCCCTGAAAAATAAGCCTCCCATTGGGGTAATCAGTAATTTAAAGCCTTATATTAATCAATGTCTTATTCATGGTTAAAACCTAACCCAGTCCAGAATAACAGCTTGTGCTGCGCCACTCAATCCTCCCCCCCACCCCAACTGCTCTGTGCGCGGATACTTAGGCTAACTGTTACTTTAGTTTTTCAAGCATTTGAAAGACGCAAGAAACATCATCATCATCATCATTATCATCATCATAAATCATATACCATTCAATTGCATTTGTATTTCCTTAACTCTCTTTGTTTAGTATTGTATTTCAATCGGTAACGCTATGTATAGAAATGGTAATACTTAACAAACTTGTTGTTGTTGTTGTTATTGACAATCTGCATTCATACAACCTATAATCTTGCCCTCACCGATGGCTCTTCATAAAATGCAGCAGTAATATGGCACTTATCATCGCTGACAAAACAAACGCTCCTTGACACGTGCCTAGAAATAGATAGATCACGCTAAATTAAGGCCTTGTATGGTTAGGGACTAGCTAACAAGGTAAAACTTTAGTTGCAGGGCTCGAGTAGAGGTTTGTTGACGCGCGTGACCACTATCTGCTATCGCAACACAGACTCCACTTTCCTTAGGTGTAAAGATAATTTCGTAGTTTCGTAAGGTTCCTAATAGAGGATATTACACGGCGGAGGGAAGATATAAATTTTATTTTCGAGTCGTGAAGACAAGTCGAGTCGAAAATACAATTCATATCTTCGCGCTGCCGTGTAATATCCTTATATACAATGTGGACAAAAAGACTGGAATTTAATTTAAAGTTGACATATATTTTGTGCCAAAAAGTAAACCTGGCGGCTAATGTCACAGTTCAGCTGGGCAGTGAAATGTAAACTTTCAAAACATGTAGTTGTCAGTGAAAACCTTGTTGGCATCTCACTCCCAGCACAAACTTTGTCGCGAACTGCTGTGGTTTGGTGGCAGGAATTTCTTGAAGTTCTCTCCTTTCGTCTTCACTTGTGAGGAACTCCTTGAATAATTTTAAGTCAAACAAATTAAGTTTTCTTCTTCGTTTGAACATTCTCCTGCTCCTTAGAGACAGATTTTATGTCAACTTCAGATAACTTCACGAATCAATCGCTCGCGATTTTTGTTTTAGCATTTGGCAAACTGTGCACAAACAACAGTTTGAGCGGGAAATGACGTCATTGATATCCTCACCAGTGAGGATAAGGAAAATACGCCACTCAAGTCCTGGATGTAGTTTCACGAGTGGTCTATTTTCCATCAAAACACTCTTGTCTATATAATAAATTAAATTATATTAGATACAGTAATTTTTTCTTTAATAATGTCTATGTTCACGAAACCTGGGCCCCATCCACACTTTATTTGAAAACGGAAATTTTTCCCTTCGGACAAACCATTCGTCCACACGTATCCGATAAAAAGGGCTATAGAAAAAGCAACTTTTTAAATGCTCTCCTATATTGGAAAGTTTTGAAATCGCCACCATCGTGTGGACAGATGGTAAAAGGAGATTTTGGAAAACGATTACACGACAATATCTGCATGGTTAACGCTTGGGATAAAATGCCCTACCGACACGTGATCTTTTTAACTCTATTTTGCCTGGGAGAGCTCAAAGAGCAATCTTATAGAACTAAACAGTATCCACAACATTGCTATGAAACTGGAAAGCTTTGTAGTACTTCATCAACTTGACGGTTTGCCATTAATTAAGTGCCACGTATGACGACATTATGACGTCATCAGTTAAATATTTGCGTCTTTTACTATTTTCGATATATTTTAGCCTCAGTATCAGGCCTTCCTTACCTACAGAAACCTTGGGTGTCGCATCATGAGAAAACAAAGCTTTCTCCTGCTTGCATCATTTTTATACACGTGGATGGGGAAGCCAAAAATTATTAAAAAAAGCTCAGATGCTTACATTTCAATAGTTTTATGCTACGGACTTTCCCGTGTACTAGTTGACGCAGTCTTCCGCTCTATGCGCGGAGATTTCTGAAAACAAGGATTACAAAACAGAGGGTCGGGCTAGGACAGGATGTAATGCTTGCAATCATTTCGGAGTAGAGAGAGAATTTTACGGTGATTGGAAGCCACTTCAACTGGTTTGAAATCACGTGACAAGGCGGAAATGCTTCACAACAAAACAATACAAATCTGCTTGAAAAAAAGAAGTTTAGTTCCCAGCAGAGGGAACGCCTCAGCTTTTGTCCACCAACATGGCCGCCGTGACTTCAGCTACAAACCAGCAATACGGACAAAAAATTATTCGTTTTTAAACAGAAACGGCTTGATATATGCGTGTGTACAAGGAAAACCATTAAGAAAAGGAGAGGGAAAAAACCTAATTCGTTTTCAAATGAAAGATACGTGTGGAGAGGTCAACATTTATAATAAAATTAACTTTGCATGATAATAAATCACGGAAGATGCGTGAAATACGGCTTATTATTAGCTTCGCCGGGATGAAAGCGGCGCAAGATTATTGGGAAGAAACGTGAACGAGGTTTTCATAAACGTCGTTCGTCTAAAACCTTGTAACAATAGCAACACATTTAATTTGTCATAACCTTCATGGTTTATTGAAAATAGTTCACTTACCAATTAGATCCTTGTCGAGGGACTGATCTGGGTACAACTTTTTGCGACTTTCGCAAACATAAAGAACAATTACAAAAAGCTGTAAAAAAGTACGATGAAAACAACTGTAACGTTTTTTCTGACTACTGCGCATGCGCCAGTGTCACTATTGGCAGCGAGCTAGTTATCCGTAAGTAAGTAAGTAAGTAAGTAACAATAGAGTATACTTCGGAGTCAATCAGCATACAAAGATAACCATTTTTTGGAATCTTCGACAATGGACCTCGATGACAAACGAAATGCTCGGCTGCCTCGTGGACTGCTTTGATAGCTAGTGTAACCGAATGAAAAGGCAGTGAAATACATCATTTCTCAAGAAGCGTATCTTTACTTCTCATCTTCAAAATAAGTCCAGAAACCAGGACATTTGTACATTTGATTTCTCCTCTCCAAATAAACTCCTGTGAAAACATCAGAATCCTTACTTCGTGTAATAAAATTTTGGAGTAGACTTTCGGTCACGTGGTAGGTAATGAAGAAGTTCACAGGATCATGTTTCACCACGGATGTTCATTTTCCAGGCAAATGACACGCAATTCGCAGCAAAAGTAGTAAGGAAACAGAATAATTTTCGAATTTTTGTTCTTTAAAAATTCCTTTTTAACTACAAATAGTGAATGCAGGAGTCTTCTGCATACTCTTCTCGTCTCTTGTACCGTTGCAATTCTCGATTTATTGCGTTCATCTGCCGCTAAAAGCCAATTTTAAGCCTGTATTATTTAATTTAATTTTATTAAACTGCGTGTGTTTTTATGCTTCCCTTTAGTTCAGTAATGTTTTGGACACATGATCATGAAGCCATTCTATGCAGAAAAGTCGTCAATGCAAATCCCTACACAACTAAGAAAGGGTCAACACAAAGAAGCAGTATGTGAGAAAAAATAGCAGACACCTTGAACAAATTCACTGTGCAGAAATTCACGGTTGATAAGCGATCAGTCCGAGACCACGTGGGAATCCTTGTTTACAGGCATAAGAAGAAACTTCTAGCGGAGGAAAAAGCAACTGGGATTACTCCCGATGAGCCAACGGAACTAGAAAACCTATTGGATATGATCATTGCGTTGGAGGAAAGTGGCGAAGCGGAATTACAGGAAACACAGGGAACAGCTAGCAAAAAACTTCAATACGATCGGGCTAAAGCGGAAGATGTTAGACTAAAAGCGATGGAGAAGCTGTCAGAGACGAAGAAAAGAGGTTCATCAGCGGATGAAAGCGATGACAAACCGAAGCGTCAACGAAGAAGTGGAGGTGATGCTATCGAACAAAGCACAAACAAAGCATTTCTTGGACTTTCTTAAATGATGCCATGGCTATTTCTGCGAAAGAATTGCCGAAGAATCACACTGATAAAGAGCGGTTTGCAGCCGCGCCGTCTTGTATCGCGACGGATATCTTAACCTTACTTTTCGCGCGCAAACGACGGCGTTCTAGTTCCAGTCCTTTATCAGCCACCGCGTTCTAGAAGTCGTCACGTCCCAGATCTTAAAGTCCCTATTATTTCTATCGCCACGCAAAAAAGAAAAAAAATGGTAAAATTGCCAAGAATGTGTTGATAATTTTTCATCATTTGACGAAGTTGCACGCATTCACGGGAAAGGCTAAAAATGTGTTACGAATCATTGAGAGACGTTGCAATACATTTTAAAGCATTCATATGCGTTAAAAATGCATTGTACTCTTCAGCAGTAGTCACACGCGCTTCTCGAGCGCCTATTTTCTAGGCATTTCATTATATTGATTATTTGTCATTCTGTTGTCAACTTCAAATCCTATATGCATGCATGGCTTGGTAGCCTGGTTTCGCACCATATTGAGTGATAACATAAGAGATAAGATAACAAAGATCAACTTTATTTATCCACGCTAGCCTAGATCAACAAAAGCTGGATTCCATTAGGGGTGTGCAAAAAATAGACAACTAACAATTATAGTAAATACAAAATATGTAATTGTAAAATCTAAAGTACACGCTACAGATATTGCAAACGTAATAATCCATACATTAAGTATTCTAAAAATGAGCGACAGAATCTAAGTTCAATTTTATACTACCCATAAAAATAAAAATACTATCAAGACATATTTTCTATTAATGTTCTAATTAAGGCCTATGGGATTTGATTTTAGCTTTAAATGAGGCGAGAGTCTCACAACTTCGGATCTCCTCTGGTAAATCATTCCATATCTTGGCTCCATTGTACCTTAGACTGTTTTTAGGAAATCTCTTTTGGTTAGAGGAAGGGCAACCTTTTTAGTTGCATTTCTAAGATTATAATTACTACTGATTGCGTAGGGTTCTGTAAAGATATTTGATGTCTGGCTGGTGCCAAGTGCGTTATGTGTGACTGCTACTGCCAAAATATGTCCACAAAGTCTCTTATGTCATATTGTATTAGTGCGTCACGTGTCTCTCCCAAAGTGAAATCCCCTCACCCCTTCCCCCCTCGACAATAGAAAGAAAGCAAGAAAGAAAACAATATAATAATAATGAAAATTGAATTCGAAGGAAGACGTAGAACTGTTTCATCTTATTGAACGCTCACACTATTTCCAGGACGCTGCGCTTGTACACTCGAGAAAATCGAATACATAATAATAATTGATAATAATAATAATAATGAAAATAATAACAATAATAATAATAATAATAATAATAATAATTTAATAGCACATAAACATGATCTAATGCCTAACCTCCGTACAAAATCCCAGCGGCAGCAAGGAATTTAAAACGCACCTGAAAGACAGTTATTGCAGCAACTACAACTGTTGAAACTAGCTGGGTCGAGAATTTGAAATCTGAAAAACCATCAAGAATGCTATTAGGCAAGACAAGGCAGTAGTTGATATAAGATTTAATACAGACAAGAAGAAACACACACAACGAAAAGCTGTTGCAATTTCTAATAACTTCGTCGTACGAGTATAGATGTGAAATAGTAAAATTTGGAGGAGCTGGAGCATCAAGTTCTGTCAGTAAGAGGATGTTGTGTCAGTCACCTGAGTTAAAGTTGTTACGGGTAGAAGAAATTATAAACTATAAATAGGCATATTTTCATCCCCTAAAAATTTTTCATCTGTTCGGATTTCCTAGCTGAAAGTCTAGTGATCCGAAAATTATAGAGATCAAAACTTACCTTTTCGAAAATTTCAGCCAGAAAAAAGGCGCCCGAAAATTCTAGGTGACCTTTTTAGGGTAAAAATCCGCTCAAAATCGGCAATTATACCATTTTTTAGATGTTCGAAAATGCTAGGAGAGACAGGCAAGCAAGAAATTTTACTGCAGATGTTCCGAAAATTCTAGATCTCAAATCGTCTTCCAAACAGATATTTTCCGATAATTGACGTTGGGTGCCCCTGATATCTAGTTTTATTCCTTTGAACTGCTGTAAATGCGTTAATTGTCTTTAGAATACGGCTTGACCGTTCGAAACATCGTTAATACTCAAGTCGCTTTGTTCCTTAATTTTGCTGTTTTCAACAATAACAGTGTTATTACAGTTTATTTGTCGAACTCAATTTAATTCTGGATGACCTTTAATAAAAGCGATTAACGCTGTGGTTCATACGGCCGGTAACCGGTCAAGGTTTTCAAAATACTTATGACCGGCAGTTCTGTCTTTTCAGTACATTTCACAAATCGAAAAAATCTAGCTAAACCAAACTATCGTAGGTCGATTAAGAAAAGTCGAGCGAAATGTACCGAGAATATAGGACTCTGCCGGTCATTTATTGTTTTGAAAAGCTTGACCGGCAGTCGAGCTGAAAAAGTTCTAAGTGTCACAAACATGGTTTCGTCTTCTGAGCCCAGCGTGAGCCAAACGCTATTCTTGAGATATTAGTGCTGGATGAGAGCAAAAACCATGATTGCGCCCTTCTTGACATTAAGTTAACGATAATTTATACTCACCCTGTGTCGTTGGAACTCCCTGAAGAGTTGTCGCCCATTTTTGCCATTTCAATCAGTAAACTTGATGGTAATCGTTTTAAAATCCGGCGGAAAGCGCTAAAATATAGTCGCTAGTTGTTTTGGTCTGTTAATCTAGTTCTTTAGCAGTTGTCTGGTTTCAAGTTAGCGCGTAGAAAACCAGAATAAAGCAAAGTGGAGCTTGTTCATCGTGTGTATGAAACTCGATGTGCCAACTTTCCCTCGTTACACCACCAGGTGACAAGAAATATTCCGCATTGTTCTACAACTGAATATGTCACGCACAAAGCATGAGCCTCAACTAACAATAGACCTTGAATGTTTTGTTTTCCTAGAGAGGTCCCAGGGGAACTTGACCCTTCGTCTCTCATAAATTATGCGTAGATATGCAAGACGAAACTTCAAGAAAAAAACAATTTGCTTTTTTATTCTGAGGACGGCCACAATTTTTGAAGGTCATCTAATAAAGCCCCTATGATCTTCTTTAGTTTCACTCTTCCCAGAAAATTAACGGAAACCTAAAGTTGTCGGATTAAAAAATGTGATGGACAGAGGACTCAGAAAAATTCTCACTTTCGTAATATGCATCTAAAATACCGTATTTGTTCGATTAAACGCCGCCCTCGAATAAACACCGCACCTAATCAGAGGAACGCGGCGTTTATTCGAGGATAATGAGAAAAACCTTGGAACAAATTGGTAATTTACACCATCCGGATATTTACGATTCTATCGCAGAAAATTAAGTGCAACATTGCAACATTGCAACATTTAAATAACATAATATAATTATTTTTACAAACGACCACAATAACTGATTTCAGTGATTTAAAAATGTGATTTCGAAATATACGCCACCCTTGAATAAACGCCGCATTGGGAACGCTAAAAATCTAATAAACGCTGCGGCGTTTAATCGAAAAAATACGGTACGCATCTAAAACTTTTGGAGAAAACAATACCAAAGCCCTTGCAATTTCGAAAGGACTCGAATTTTCCTCAGATGACGGAAGAGATGCAAGTTTTATAGCGCCGCTTAGAATGCAATGCTAGAGGTCTAAAAGTACTCTGGATAGCCTGAAAAGAGCTTTCAATGTTTTTAGGAGGAAACCGTCGTTGGGTGCCGCCCTGATATAGCAACAAAGGAAAAAGGAGATGTTTGCCCAATGTTGGTTCGCTTTTGTGTTGTGGGTGTTATTCACTGTCTTTTCTTTTTTTCTTAGGGTAATGCGTCATTTGGTTACTATATAAATCAACACTGTGCCAAAAAGCAACTTACAGTGCTACATACAACGAAAATATGTGAAATGTCAGAATCTGTTTTCCCCCACAGCCCAGAATCGTCATGGCTCAGTCACTCAAAAGGTTTACGTACCTGCCTCCTCCACAGGCTTTCCCAAGGCTAAGTGGGGATTGGGGAACTCGCGAGCATCACTCCGTTCGTCCCAGCTTTACTTAATAATTAACTCAAAAATACCCCAGTGATCGCGAGCGACTGGGGACGAGGCAGTGTACGTACGAGAAGAAAGTTAGCGCCCCGAAGGAGCCCTAACCATGGGCGTCTTGGGACATGCCCCTCCATTTAGGGTCTCTGAATTGCCATCTCCTGCGTTTTCCGCAGGAAATTTTCAGTAAAAAAGGTTGAAGGAAAATTCAGAAGTCGTTTTTTCAGGGGCACCCAACGGCGGTTTTCTCCTAATTGCATTGAAAACACTTTTTAGGCTAACCAGGGTACTTTCAGATCTCTAGAAATGTATTCTAAGTGGCGTTAAAAAAAATATATCTGTTCGGTCATAATACTAGGGCAACTTGAATCTTTTCGACAATGGCCTCAGTAATGTTTTCCGAAAATTTTAGCTGCAATTTAAAGTTTTACGAAAGAGAGAATTTTCTGATTTCTCTCTGGATCGTATTTCCGATTCCGAAAATCTTAGGTTTCCTTTCTCTACGAAAAATAGCTTAATCTTGGGGAAATGGTGAAAATTTAACTTCAGAAAATCGTAGGGTATTTCTTACACAAGTCTGGAAAATGTGTACATTAATGGGACGGTCATCTAGAAAGCTATAGAAAATTCTTGGACATTGTTGCTTCTCCGAACAGATATTTCACAGAAAACAGTCGTTGGGTGCCCCGTTTTTTTCACCAATCTCTAGTGTTATCAGTGAGTTACAATGACTTTATAACGGAAAAAGGGCAATAGTGGGCGAGATGTGTGCCCTTCAAACGAAAGTATTTTCATAAGATTCGAGTTCAACTCCCACAGGACTGGTTTGGAACACCAACATGGCCGCCGTTTCATTGTTTTGGAACACCAATATGGCCGCCGTGACGTCATGTAAATACGCTTTTCACCAGGATAGAATTGGGGATTAGCCTACATACATAGTCAAAAGACTCAACCAATGTCTGTGGCTTCAAATTGGGATCCATTTCTCTCCACATAAAAAAAAAAAAAAAGATGAAGAAAATAACAAGACAAAGACAGCAACAAAAAACAATGCAAAAAATTTATCAGTCATCCCGATTTTATGATAAAAATGCTTTAAGGAAATTAAAAAAACCCAGATTTCAGTCGGACGCACAGGCGTATGTCGCTGTATATAGACGCTCACTCCTGATATGAAGTCCGATGTGATACATGATTTGAAGAAGGGATAGGCCAAAACGAATTAAAAAAACTGTCGTCTTGTAGCTGCCCGAGACGTGGGAGAAACAGTACTTGGTCCAGATCTGAGCAAAAAGATTTTGCTGAGGGCTTAAACGTGCTGAGCATTTTAAAGGAAAAATGGAGTGGTAAAAAAGTCACGTGACTCGCAACGTTTTAGGGCAAAATTAGCCGACACTCGTGAAACCAATAAAGAACAAAATTAAACATTTAATTAAAGGCGGAACGGTTTCACCAAAACCATAATAACAGCGTTTTTATAAATCTATATTCTATTGTTTTTTCCTCTAATCCTACAGGTTTTAGTATCGTTTCTATTCAGTGATAATGCAATGCAATATCAGAACACTATATACTTCTGAAACTCAACATCTATTGTTACTCAGAATCCATTAATGCTTTAACGACTATTGCTACAAGATTGCGACACCGTTAATAGCTCAAACTACGGATAGAGTCTTTAAGGGTAGAATTTCACCCGAAGGTTGTCTAGATGACTGGAATAATCGTCGTTATACCTGGAACATCGTTATATCGAGGATCGTTACATCGAGGTTCCACTGTTTTGGCCAACCGATTTTTTTTCTGATTTCATTCTACGGGCAAAAGACAGTAAATCTAAAAAACCTGCACTGCAAAAGCGACGACCTTAAATTTAAGAAATACGACAGGAGCAGACATATTCAAATGAATGTCACTTTCCATCCCAACATTATTCTTATCTGTGAGTAAAGACGACGAATAACGTGAAAACCAACGTTTCTAAACTATAAGCTCATGCAATCTTACCTAGGCAATCAAATAACGTGTCTATATCGTTACCATGAAAACGGTAAAACCCGCTTACAAAGAAATTTGTTTTATCCTGCGTAGCTAACAGTTTCTTTGGAGCACGATAGCATAACCTTTACTCACTCATCGTCGCAGTTATCCCTTTCGTTCACGGTCGCTGCCAATTTTAAGACACTTAGAAAATTTTTGACCTATTTATTAGCTATTTATTGAGAGTGTTTCTATTAAAGAGAAAGAAAATCGAATCTCTCTCTTACCACTACACTATCACACCGTCCCGCCAAAATTTCGAAAAATTTAAGTAAATCCACTAGCAAACTGTCTTTCTTAACTTTTACATCAATAATAGGTGACCCTAACCCTTTCCGTAACATTGAACATAGGGCTTGGGCATCAACGTCGCGCTTTCTACTAACAGTACACTATTCAAAAACGTATTATTTGACTTAATGTAACTTAATCCATGGAATACATTACATCTATCATGACTAAAGACTTGGTTACCAATGGTGGGAAATAGGTCTCGCCGTAGCCGTGACGAGAAAAACGAAGAGAACGAAACAAAATCTTCTTCCCTCCTCGCAATTTCTCTTCTCGACGTGTTTTCACTTAAATCTGAACAACAGAGCTCTTTAATTTTTATTCTAAATAAGTGGGCTTAAATCATCATTGTTGATGCTTCCTAGGTCCTCAGAATACAGCACTCTCTGACCACCCTGCTTTCGATATTTGATAAGAGACGGGTTACGAAGCAGTGTCACAGCGACGTGCCAGCGGTTGGCTGCTTTACAAGTCATACGTGGATAACGAGTCTCTCGAGTGCAACCTGAATAGGAAAAAGAAAAGAAAAAATGATTAAGCGTCTCTTGCCCAACAAAAATTCAGGATGTTTATTCTTAACGAAGGATAATGGTCCTCTCCCATCATACCCTAAGCCTCCTTTGTTGCGTTTGTGAACTTCTATTTGAAGAAGTAAGGACATGTTTTAACACAAAAAGTATAAGTTACATTCATTTTCCTGAACAATAACAGAAAAGAGAACAAGAGCTGACGAAAGTCAGAATTATCTGTGGGGGCGAGATTGTGTCATGAACTTGGAGTGAAAAATCAGGCTCTAATATTTACGTATAAATGACGAGGAACTACATACAATTCCCTTCTCCTGACTCAACATCAGATTCGCGTGGCTGGATTTCAGGAACAGACTCTTCAAGCCCGCGACCTTTATTTCTCTTAATCAACAGTTGACAGAACACCAGCATCACAGGATGGCTGTGCGCCACAAGAACGTTGATAAATCCAAGGTACGCTACAAAGGCTAAAAGGAAACAGTTACAATCACTCTCTGTGTATTTTATAGTGCACTAATAGCTGATTGAGCTAAAGTATGTAGTCACGGGTAGGTTAGCAAAAAAGCGATTGAAA
This sequence comes from Porites australiensis, assembly GCA_022179025.1. NCBI lineage: Eukaryota > Metazoa > Cnidaria > Anthozoa > Scleractinia > Poritidae > Porites > Porites australiensis. The sequence continues at coordinate 36,893 of BOPM01001342.1, forward strand.
AACGTGGAGATAATAGGGTTCTATAAAGTACTGTAGAAGTAGTGACTTATTTCATAAACATCTATCACAAAGTACTGTAGAGTTATATGAATCAGAAGCCGTAAACAGTTGATCGAGTTTTTTGCACTTATAATTAAAACAACATCAACAACGACGTTAAAATGACTAAACCTGGTTCTCATACATGTATGTTGCCAACCTATGTGCGACATAGGATACTACCTGCCATGGGTTACTTTTCGGAAATATCGGGCCTGTCACTGGCAACACAGGCTCTCACAACTCTCTAAAGCCAGTATGCTTGGGAAGTTCTGGGGTCAAATTCCCAGGCGCGCCAGCAGTAATGAATGGTTTGGCATTTTTGCATCTTCATCATCATCGAAATCGTTGTCGTCGTCGCCGTCGTCGTCGTCATTATCATCATCGTCATTGTTACTTCAATTATGTGTACGTACCCTTGTCCCAAGTCTGGAATCCCTGCATCAGCGATGTCCGGTCAATACGAGACAAAAACACAGTTCCCAGGATCATTCCTTTGAAAATGCGCTTGACGCAACCAAACAATCCAACAATTACGTTGTAGAAGAAAAAGAAGTATGACATAATGGAAAATAATCGTCTGAAAAAAAAAAAGGGACATCGTTAAGAAGTTTACATTTAGACTGGACTTAAAGAACAAAAACAAATGCTATTCCTTATCTCTATATCTGTCAATTTTTATAATTTCCTTTCATATATTTCTAAGTGAAAAGGAAAAAACTTCTACCCAGGCCAGAAGGTTTGGGACAAAGTGTTCTAAACGAGTATATGATATGCGACCACAAAGCTTCCTGGGATCGTTTAGAGGGACACCATAAAGGACTACCCTGATAGGGCACTACAACTATTGCTTTCCAAATTGCAATAGAGACCTTAAGATTCTAAGACGAGTTTCACTACGAGTACGAGATTTCCTCAATAGTAAGTAGTGCGCACGCGTGAACCAACATCATTTTGGCGGGAAAACTTGGTAGACGTCGTCTTTCTACTACGAGTTTTAGCGAGAATGTCGTACTGGCGGGAACAAGTTATCAAATGTTAGAAGTTTAATCATTTCGATCGACGGAGGGCTTAACCTCCTTCAATAAAGATAACAGTGCTATATTTTCTAATGACAAAAAAAAAAGTATAATGAAGCTTTTTGTGGCGTCTATTTTTTGAGAATAGGCAAAAAAATTGAAGTTGAATCTCGTACTCGTATTCGTTCTTGTCCTCAAATCTAAAGGTCACTATCAAGAGTTTCAGAAATGCAACTAATCTTCACTATTACAGAATTCAAAAAAATCCTTATGCAGCAGGTACGTCGTTTTCAGTCAGAATAACCTTGGCAGCGTCTTCAACAGTTGGCTTGCTACTGTCCGCCATGTTTTCCTCCAATCTTTTTCTAGAGCCATCGCCGTCACTGTAGTCACATTGTTTTTTCTAAATCTGCATAATATCGGGTGTATACAGTCTTAAGACATATAGTGGTAGGGTATAAATGTACCTGTTATCCACAGTAAAGGTTATGTCTGGAAAATCTCTGTTTCGGAAAACAAAGCGAGTTAGGAACGACCAGAACACCACCAAGAAAACAACCATGGTCACTGTCGGTCTGTAAACCAAAACAAGAGTGGTTAATCTAAAAATAACTAGTTAACATTTCCCCAATGACCGCTTTTACGCTTGAAATGGATGGACGGATTGTGATGACGATTATCCGTCTCTAGGGTGAAAACGGCTAACAATCGGCACTTCGGAATAATGGGACACAAACGCCGATTTCATACTACTGACGTGCACGTATTATCCATGTTTTTCGATTTCAGCCTGAGAAAAAAGCCGTCATTTTGCGACGCCACCGACGGTTTCCTTGCAAATTGAGGACTGAAGGACGAGCGCAGAAATTCCATCCTGAAGGTAGTGACACGTCATCAGGATGGAATTTCTTCGCTCGTTCCTCACAGGTCATTTCACGAAGAAACCGTTGGTGGCTTCGCGAAATGTCGGTTGTTTTATAAGGTTTCATGTAGGCGGATAATCCGTATTGAAATCCGTTAAAATAAGAAAATAATGAGACGAGTAAAATCATACCAAGTAGGGATGACCAGGCAGATTATTCGCCCAAAATGACAAACAGTCCCATTTTCACACACGGATTCCTCGTCTGAGATGAATTATCCGACGGATAATCCGTGGAGATGGATAATACTTGTCAAAAATGCCAAAGTTTTGGGTGCCCTACGGGATTCCATTCTCCAACATCCAAAACATTCAACGTTAACGGCGCTCTATCCACTTAAGATATGGGAAAACTAGAGAAAAGTTAAATATCGATTCAAATGTTCTCAAAACATAGCCAGTCTTAACGTCTTAATGATGGTGACAGGTTCGATGACTGTCAGCCACCTTTATCTTGGAAAACATTAAAAGTGCCAGAAGCCTTAAATAGGCTTCTGAAGGTGTTAATTATTGCGATAAACGCGCAAAGTCACTCTGTAAACGCCCCCTCTCCCCAGGTTTGGGGGTGGAGATCACTTGTGTCCATATGGGAGAAAGCTGATAGGCTCCCTCGTCCCTGTTCATAGTAGGAGTGTTCGATCTAATACATATGCTTTCCTTGATACATCGCTTAAACTTGTCGCTTTCCTGTTCAACAATTTCACTTGCTTCCGATGCATAATATGATTGTTCTAACAGACGTGGTCTGTTATGGCTGATTTATGGTGCCCATTGGTAGAAGCTCTGCGGGTGGATATTGTGAAATTTTTGTCAGAGATCTTTTCTGCTTCCTTTCTGTGTTCTGTGATCCTGGTTCCCAGCTGTCTCCCTGTTTCACCGACATATACCTTTTCGCATAGGCTGTATGGAATTTTGTACACCACTCCAGCCTTTTTTTGCCTCTCAACTCAACTCAACTCAACTCCTTCGGGTGAACTAAAACCTGTCTGAGGGTGCTTTGAGGTTTAACCACTGTGGCTACCCTGTGTTTGGTGCATATACGTTGTATTTTCTCCGTGAATGAGTGGACATGTGGGACAGTCAACACTCCTCTTGATTTTTCTTGTGCTTTATCTTTCTTGGATTTATCTTTTCTAATAGCTTTCTTTCTGTTCATTTGCTCTTTGACCTTCTTTATCGCCCAATCCGGGTAACCACGCGTATGGAGGGCTGTTCTTATGTGTTCTTCCTCTTTTTTACGGTCTTCTTCTTCCGTGACGATGCTGTCACTCCTTTCCAATAATGTCCATATAACAGCAAGTTTGTGCTGAAGTGGATGATGCGATTGAAACGACAGGTACTGGTCTGTGTGTGTGGCTTTCCTGTAAACCAGTAGTTTGACGGATCCGTCCTCCCTCCTGGTGATAAGGGTGTCCAGAAACGGGATCTGGCCATTTTTCTCTGGTTCGTGCGTGAATTTGATGCCGTTTGTTTTGTCTATTCCGTTGACTCAGAGATGATCTGTCAGAGCCTCCACCTTTCCTCTCTTAATGATTTCTAGGATGTCATCCACATTTTGTTTCCATAGCTTAGGTTTACAGTCTATGGGAGCAGTGGCGATGGCCTGTTGTTCTAGCCATTCCATAAAGACGTTAGCCAGGATCGGGGATACTGGGCTGCCCATAATACTTGTCAAAAATGCCAAAGTTTTGAGTGCCCTACGGGATTCCATTCTCCAACATCCAAAACATTCAACGTTAACGGCGCTCTATCCACTTAAGATATGGGAAAACTAGAGAAAAGTTAAATATCGATTCAAACGTTCTCAAAACATAGCCAGTCTTAACGTCTTAATGATGCTGACAGGTTCGATGACTGTCAGCCACCTTTATCAAAACTTGGAAAACATTAAAAGTGTCAGAAGCCTTAAATAGGCTTCTGAAGGTGTTAATTATTGCGATAAACGCGCAAAGTCACTCTGTAAACGCCCCCTCCCCCCAGGTTTAGGGGTGGAGATCACTTGCGTCCATATGGGAGAAAGCTGATAGGCTGCCTCGTCCCTGTTCATAGTAGGAGTGTTGGATCTAATACATATGCTTTCCTTGATCCATCGCTTAAACTTGTCGCTTTCCTGCTCAACAATTTCACTTGCTTCCTAATTCATAATATGATTGTTCTAACAGACATGGTCTGTTATGGCTGATTTATGGTGCTCATTGGTAGAAGCTCTGCGGGTGGATCTTGTGAAATTTTTGTCAGAGATATTTTCTGCTTCCTTTCTGTGTTCTGTGATCCTGGTTCCCAGCTGTCTCCCTGTTTCACCGATATATACCTTTTCGCATTGGCTGTATGGAATTTTGTACACCACTCCAGCCTTTTTTTGCTTCTCAACTTTGTCCTTCGGGTGAACTAAAACCTGTCTGCGGGTGGTTTGAGGTTTAACCACTGTGGCTACCCTGTGTTTGGTGAATATACGTTGTATATTCTCCGTGAATGAGTGGACATGTGGGACAGTCACCACTCCTCTTGATTTTTCTTGTGCTTTATCTTTCTTGGATTTATCTTTTCTAATAGCTTTTTTTCTGTTCATTTGCTCTTTGACCTTCTTTATCGCCCACTCCGGGTAACCACACGTATCGAGGGCTGTTCTTATGTGTTCTTCCTCTTGTTTACGGTCTTCTTCTTCCGTGACAATACTGTCACTCCTTTCCAATAATGTCCGTATGACAGCAAGTTTGTGCTGAAGTAGATGATGCGATTGAAACGACAGGTACTGGTCTGTGTGTGTGGCTTTCCTGTAAACCAGTAGTTTGATGGGTCCGTCCTCCCTCCTGGTGATAAGGGTGTCCAGAAACGGGATCTGGCCATTTTTCTCTGGTTTGTGCGTAAACTTGATGCAGTTTGTTTTGTCTATTCCGTTGACTCAGAGATGATCTGTCAGAGCCTCCACCTTTCCCCTCTTAATGATTTCTAGGATGTCATCCACATATCGTTTCCATAGCTTAGGTTTACAGTCTATGGGAGCAGTGGCGATGGCCTGTTGTTTTAGCCATTCCATAAAGAAGTTAGCCAGGATCGGGGATACTGGGCTGCCCATGGCTGTACCGAACTTCTGTTTGAATAATTGTCCTCTGAAACTGAAGTAGGTAGTGGTGGCAATAAATTCTGTGAGATCCATCATATCATCAACCTCAGTCTAGGTTTGTTGGTTTCTTTAGATCTTGATCTTTATCTAGGCGTTCTCTTATGATGGTTAATGAGTGACTTTTTTGCGTTTATCGCAATAATTAACACCTTCAGAAGCCTATTTAAGGCTTCTGGCACTTCTAATGTTTTCCAAGTTTTGATAAAGATGGCTGACAGTCATCGAAACTGTCAGCATCATTAAGACGTTAAGACTGGCTATGTTTTGGGAACATTTAAATCGATATTAACTTCACTAGCCTGATGAATTTTTTCAAGAGAAAAGTTAAAGGCGGTATACCAGGTACAAATGGGACAAACACTTAACGGGTTTGTGCAAGATATTATACGAATGTACACAAACTGATTGCAATCATGACTTTTTAGCTATCTGAGTCCGAGGTTTCCTTAAGTCTACTCTTCTCACTAGACACGTGGATGTTTTCATGTCGAGGCTCTATTGGCCAAGTTTTTTATTTTATTGTAAAAAATTTGGACACTTAATATTTTGCTTGGTTTTATTTTTGACGCTATTTAGATAATTGCAGTAGCAAGTATTCAAGTTAGAAAACGTACTCGAAAAGTGAGGCAGGAAAGGGCGAGGTCCTTCACCGAGCTTCATAAAGACCGCCCTTCTATTATTCGACTCCGAAAAATTGAGATGGACTTAAAACATCGTGTAACGATAATGTTTTAACTTACAGTGATGCAATTATCATCTGTTTGTATACTTTCCTCATCTCTGGTGTCATAAAAATCTCCACGTACTTGAAGATGAATCCGAGAAAAACACACACAAGAACCAAAAAAAATGACAACATAGCGTAACCTGCAAAAATCAAGCAAACAACCAAGCATATTCTTAATAAAATAGCCTTGAATTTCTGTAAGACTATAAGCTGGGCATAAGCCGGGTTTATTGCTTTCTTGTCACTGCATTCACTGTAGTGACATTACATTCTCGTCTTCAGCTGGAGGCTGCGATCCTTTTGGTCAGAAACAAAGGAATCATCATCGTCATTATCGTTGACATGGTCGTCATTTCAATTTACAAAACATGTAATTTCAGTTCAATAAAAATTTTATTTTGGATGTATTCTGAAGGCAAGAAAACGCGCAGATTGTGTACTGAAAATTCAAAATTCATTTACTCGACTACCGTTCACCAATCTTTGTTATCTTGGTTTTTTTGTTCGCACTTCTTGGGCAAAACAAGCTTTTTATATAATCCTCCGGGAATTGTTTTTGAAGCTGTTTAAAACACTCCCAACACGTTAACAAGATGATTCTTGACTTTTACTTGATAAAACAAAGCTAGCATGTTTGCTAAACCTTACTTAATACAAAGAATAAATAAATATTCTAAAGATGAGAAAGCAAATGGAGTTCAGGCCATTTAAGCTTGCCGGCCCCGTAAAACTCAAAAATCAAGTTACTGCCTACCTAACAAAAAGATCAATGCCTTCCTTTAACCATTTCTTCTCGAAAATGTGATTCCGAAGGGATAACGAACTTGAAGTTTTTGGGTGCATTATTTGTTAAGGAAGTAACATTTTGCACACTCACGCTAACTTCAGATCGTAACGTTATCTTCGCAACAGACAACATATGGAACCTGACTCATCCCAGTCGTCTCTCAGTCTCCTATTAATAACAGGGATGTTAAGATCAGAGTACGGCAACGACAGCGAAAACGTCGCTTGAAATGTGAATTCTTTTCTTCCATCCCGATTATTCCGACTCACTTACCTTATGAAATGTAAGCGAACTTTCCTGGGAATGAATTCACAAGAACCATATCCAAGTTCACTAGAAAGAAAACTTCGACGTTGCTTGTTTACGTCCTCCAGAAAACTTGAAATTAGGAATTTTCATGTCGTAGTCGTGCAGTGACGGCAAAAAGATGTACAAAAAAACCTATTGGTTTTTTACGTTTTCGTTGCTATCGCCGTCACTGCATCTTAAAGTCCTTATTAACGAGAAAAGTGCGGTCAAGGGGAGCGCGAGGAGTGATGGGAAGGAGGAACGAGGGAAGACGCTCCCTTTTTTACCCCTTCCCATAACCCCTCACGCCTTGTTCGGTCAAGCTTCTTATGGTCCATCCTCTACGTGCGATTCAAACAGAGACGACTGGGGTCCAGTCAGATATAGAGCAGCAAGCTCCACCGGGGCGCTCTTCCTCCCTCTACCCCGTACCCCCGTAAGCCCCAGGAGAGCTTGGTCGCAGGATAAATAGGCCGGTGAAGATGAAAAATGTTTGTATGTCTCTCAGTCGCCAATTCTCTCTCGGGTGTGTGAAAACGACAAGCTCTCATACCTGCCAGTGTATGGGCGATCTGATACCCAGAAAATCTGAGGCTTCTCCCCTGCAACGTAACAAAACAAAGCTTAGCTAAGCTTGTACACATTATATGTCGATAGCATCCACTATTCCCATGCCCAACCCAAACCTTTATAGGTTTTGCTAGGTTACGACGATGTAAATGTTAAGAATGTGGCGCTGTTCAGCATCTGTTACATTATTCAAATGGCCACCATCTGGATTATTTTTAGAATAATCCAAAGTTTGCCAAGTAGTGCTAAGTTAAAAAATCTTTCACAATTGAACAAAAACGAATCACAAGCATTTTTTATCTCATCAAAATTGTAAGAATTCCAAAAAGGCATTCAACAACTGCAAAGGTACCATTGAAGGGTAGAGGAGAAAAAACTTTATTTAAAAGATTATTATTAAAGGAACAGTACCTCGTTAATGCGCTTGCACCAAACTTTGATTTTTGGACAGGATGTTGCGAAATCAAAAGATGCGAGGAGAGTAAGAGAACCTTGAAAAATCCGTTTGCATCGCGCTTGGCCGGGTTCAATACGACTCGAACCGCGAGCCAAATTTTTATATAAGACGAAAGACTTCTTCAAAAGTCTAAAATATTACTTGAGAATATAAACAACAAATCTCCGTCGGCGGTGCGGTCCGGAAGGAAATCTTGTCGAGTCAATATGACAGTTCCGTTGTCTTTTGAAGAAAAAATAGATGACACTCGCGCGTGCGCATAATCGGGACACTGTCCCTTTAAAGGATCCAAATCATCCTCGATGACAATCAATCAATCAAAGAAAGATCTTAATTACATGCGACGAGAAATGTATGGTCGGAAAGTCGAGTTTACAAGAAATAGCAATTTTGGCGATTGTCCGTGAGATATCACACTCTAATCTGGAGACCGGGAGATAGCGTCCAAAATCTGGAGTATCCAGGATTATCTGGGAGAGTTGACAGCACTGGATTTTGTCCTGAAAAACCAAAATCCATAGCTGAACAAGCGAGCGAAGTAATCCTGACCGCCGAGCTAACGATCATGCGACTTAAACAAACGGCTTGGTCACCTAACCCAAAAGGGTGCGAAAGTTTACCCACAGTCAATCAATCAACAAATTTATTTAACTACGCTAGCCACAAACAGCAAAAGCTGATTTCTAGTTGGGGCGTAGGCAAAGACACAGTGACTACAAAAACTGGACGACTGACTTAACAACAAGAAGAGTGACTCGTAAGTTTAATCTACGGTTAAGCCGCTACCTTTACACGGCACCGGACAAATTCTTGACCGCTTAAAAGTCCGTGCAATTCGGTGTTTCGTACACACGAAACCACCATTTCCGTGGGAAAGTTTAGACGCCTGGCCGTTGAAGATTCGGTGCTAACAGAGCGAAAATATCGAACTGTTCGGTGTGAACGAAGTGGCCGGTCAATTATTTCAGCGGGTCGAAAATTCGTCCAGTGCCCTATGAACGTAGCCTTGGGGTTTATTTACATGAACATTATGTCTATACCTACCACTAGTTCTGCGGGGGACATATAAACACCACGGTAAAAGGTTCTCTGACCTCTATAAAGCTGGAGCACGTGACCTCTGAAACGCATGGAACAAACCCGATTTTAAAAAACCTTTTAGTATAGAAAACTGAGAGAAAAAACTGAATCAAGAAAACGAAACGAACATTTCGTCCAAGTCA
>BOPM01001342.1:49414-64470 GCA_022179025.1 Porites australiensis
GCACTTATTTGTAAACATATTGCCATTGGAGGTGACCTCTCTCATAACCCCGGGTGTCATTTCGTGAGTTATCCATGCCAAAAGACCTGAAAGACCAACTGTAAATATCCACTGGAAGTTATAAATATTTAAATAAAGCAAATAGACGATAATGATGAAGATGACCCCTATGCCAAGACATTGGCCACAATAATTTGTGTGAACTTACAAAAAACAAAGTTGACATAAAGATGGTTTCCATCTCAAGGCGGTGAAAAGGAATACATCATATCGAGAAAAGTATTTTCGGAGCCACGTAGACTCCACATCCATGCATGTGTTACCATGGCGGTGCATTTAATATGAAATCACAGATAAGGAAATGTAGGCCCCGTCCACACGAGTTGTGACATTTTTGAAACCGCCATTTTTTATCCGGATTCGTGTGGACGGGACCTTAAACCAATCTAGAGAGCGGTTTCAAAAAGACGTCGTTTTGGTTCGCGGGTTCACTAGTTTCGTGTGGACGAAACGCTCATTCGTGCAAAAAAATGCGGTTTAAAAACTAGCTGGATTCGTTTCAACATGGACTAATTATGTTTGAAGACGAAATAATTTTTAATAAGTTTTATTTTTGTCTTGTTACCACAGGATGTAGTAGGATGTTTTTGGTCGGACATGCCCAGCTGCACTGGTGAAGTGATAACCCAGTGGAGAGCCTGGGTTCTGCAGGTTGCTTCTTTGGAGACTTTTCTTGGCATGTGTCCTGGAGATTATCTCAATCTACAACGGATGTATGACGCCTTGCCCGAGGACTGTAAGAACACTTTTTCACGCCCATTTTGTTGTTTACTATAATTTAGGGTCTTTCCTGCTCTCCTAATTGGCCAAGATAGGCAATTTTACTTGCATCGTCCCAGTAAGGAATCCCTGAAAGGCTGGAGAGAATGCACACCCCTAAGTGATTGCACATTTATGTGTGAGAAATTATAAGTTAAACAGAAAAAATATTTGAAGCTTTCTCCTATTGGCCCATCAAAGTAAAAAGAAAAGACTTATAAATGTTATTCTTTAAATGACATTAGTGAAATACAGTTAACACTTGTCAGATAAAGACATAACAGTGAAGTCACTGGTGTAAGAAACACAGCTTGTATTAGCGACGTATGTCAGTACAGTGGAACTTCGACATGGTGAGGTCCACTCAGTGTATATATGTTGCAAACGTAAACCAACCATTAATTCATCAACTTGCTAATACGCTTTTTTTGTTCTGTTTCTAAACGTAGCGAAAGTCCTTCACTATTACAACATTATGCAGAATGCTGGTAAGTTATTATTTGATTCTTCTTTGTTATAAATCGGTTATGGTCGCGAAGCTCTACGATTTACGTATTTCTAGCTATCATATATTAACATGCCCAAAAAGTAAAGGGAAGAAAAATTTAAAGCACGGTTAAATCTGAACCACAATGTGCTGCTATTCCCCACCCCAGAAACTATAAGAGGAATTTCGGAGGTCGTTTGGGTGGACAAGCGTTACTTATGACCAGTCAAAGGTTGCCGTGAATACCATTAACCAATCATAATTAACGCTTGTCCACCAAAGGGATCCCACAAATCACTGCACCGAAAGCAATCTCCCTAGAGTTTTTGAAATGGGGAAAATTAGCTAACGTTGCCTAAAGCCTACGTGGTAAGACCGCAAGGTCAGGTGGGTAGCTGTTACTAAATACTTGACAACGTATACAATTTTTTTGCAGGTATAGCTGAAGTTGACAAAGCCTGTGCCAAAAATGTTCACATCACTTGCAGCAAGAAGTTTCTCGAAGCTGTGAAGAACGACAAACTCATATGTTCTGATGGCGCAGCTTGGCTGAAATGTTACGAGGAGAATAACAATTGCGATGAAAAATCTTTGATTTACCGTTACACTCAGTATGTCAGTAAAGTGGCACCATATTTAGAGCAAGAATGCAGTCAAGCTGTTCATTGACTGAATCTTTCGTTAATCGCCGATTTAGATGACAACAGGGTTGTAATGGTAGAGAAAAAAGATATTTTGTAATCTTTCTTCTGGTGCTATTGTATGAATAAGATAGGCGAACATAGTATCCACTAAAGTTTGTTAGATCTAGGTTATACCTGGAAAGAATAAAGTTAAAGAAGGAATGTTAAGAAATCCTTATTAATATCAATACTTGTATTCTGGGTAAAGTGTATTTCGTAGAGCGCTCAATTCATTTCATTGAAGAGCACTGACTATAACTACACATTAGATCAGGCTTCAGAAGTAATCATCTTTTATGGCGAGAGTGCTGTTTCGTATGGTCTGAAATTATAGGACCACCTTGATGAGTGTGGTCCTATAATTTCGGACCATACGAAACAGCACTCTCGCAATAAAAGATGATTACTCCTAAAGCCTGAACTCCTGTGAAATCCTTAAACTGATATTTCTTGTACGTCTTGTGGTTAACCAATTTTTTGGGGGGCAGGAATCTCATTAATGAGGGCAGGAAAACAATAACGCCGATGTCGTCATAACCTTTTGTCTTTATCTCATGAATAAAATGGGCTGGATTTTATCTCTCATCTTTTGTTTTCTTAAGAAGATAGAAACAATAGACTCAGGCAGTAGCCTACACCGGTCTTGATTTCATAAATAAAATGCAGAGGCCGAATTAACATACATTAATGCAGGTGTCGTCATAGCCTTTTGTCCTTATCTCATTGACGAATCTCATTAAGATAATGTCGTGTGCTATTTCTAAGTGGTTTAACAGGTCTGACAGGTTTTCGGTTAATGTCTTGTTCTTCGATTCGTTGATTAGAAAATAAAAAACGTTTTGACTTGTTAATTCATGGTGTTTGAGGAATAAACTCAAACTCGCCTGTGACTTACATTCACCGAGCGGTAACGTAATTATGCACGTTCTATTTTCTGCCGCTGTCATTTTTCCTTGTTTCAGTTCGCTGATTCTTGGCGGGCAAATCGTGCAAATCAAACTAGCTCTTTTTAACACCAAAGAAAATGTTTTGCTTACCCCACGCTCCTCCTTCTCTTCCACAATTAATTATTTACCTCTTTTTTTCTTTCTTGTTGCTTTTTGTTTTCTCTCCACCACATCGACGACCCACCTGGACCCACATTAACACCACATCGACCCTACAGTCAACTTTTATCTCAACACAGCGTCGTGAATAGTGAAGCCATATACAATCACTACCACCACCACCACCACCATCACCGCATTTCTATTGTTTTTCCTCCACCACCCCCGCACTTTTATTGTTTTTCGTCCACCACCACCACCACACCGAAGAAAATGTTTTACTTACCCCACTCTCCTCCCACTCCTTCAATGAAAACTAATTAATTACCTCTTTTTTCTTTTTACTTTCTCTCCACCACATCGACCCCACGTGGACCCTACAGTCAACTTTTATCTTAACAAAACCTCGTGAATAGTGAAGCTATATACAATCACCACCAACAGCACCACCCGCCGCATTTCTATTGTTTTTTCTCCACCACCGCCGCACTTTTATTGTTTTTCCTCCACCACCACCACCGCCAACACCGCCACAACCACCAGCACATTTCTATGGTTTTCTCTCCTCCTCATTTTCATCCTTTCGGTTTGGAATGGAAGTCTTCTGACCATGGAGTTCAAACGGAGAAAGCTTAAAACAGGGTGCCCACATTGCGTAGGTAATTTTCAGTGGGGCACTATTTGACATTTCCTTTGCAAACCACTGACAACCCTTCACTAAAAAGTGAAACAGCTGTTTAGATTCACAGAAAAATTGCATTTTTCGACCTCAATAGAACACCATTTTGTCGAAATCGGCCTGATGAATTAAACGTTCAAGTACTGCCAATAATACACGTCACTGATTCGTTAAATAGCTCTGTCTGAAAAATCAAACAATATTTCCAATATTTTATTATCACAGCGGCTCTGTTTGACATTTGAGCAACAATTAGTTTATAAAATAGGGCGAGAAAACCGCCCGTTCATCCGACAAAAGGCTTGATTTTTGGAGTCGCTTGAATCCAAGCAAGATATTTTCAAGAAATTTTTGTTCCATCCCAGTTTAAGGTACAATGTTATGAATAATTCACTTAAAATCCTTACAAGAAGAGATCCCATAGAGACCATTATATTACTCTTCTTAAAGGTTTCCTTTTAAAAGTTAATCGTGCCCCTTAACAAACTTTTGCAACACAACTAGACAGACGAGTTGTTTGCTATATATTGCGCCAGACGATCGTCAGTGCAGCGTCAACTTCTGTGAAGCTTCAAGGCATTTTAGCGCGAGATTTTAACTTGATTTGCTTACTTGACGCACAAGCTAAATGTATGTGTATAGTAGCAAGCAAGAACCTTTTCGATTCGGTGTTTGTGCAACCAGGAGAAAACGCGAAGTTGCTAAAACGGACAAATACAAGCGCTTTGTTAACATTAACAGGCAAAAAAGGTAAGCGAAGAAAAATTAAAGAGAAGTAAATAATTTAAGGTTCGAGACATTCGTCCATATATAATTTTTTCCTAACTTCAACTGAGAGTTTCCTAAACAGGAATTAAATTATGTTTTTTAACATCTTTACGTCTTTGAACGTGTTGTAAAATACACCGAAGATTTGCAGTATATATCCATCAATATACAGTTGTTTTCAATGGAAACAAAATAGAAATTAACTTTAACAGGTTCGTCCATCACCTTAACTAAACTGGACTTATCGGGTTGCCATAAAATAAAAACGAGTAAACGTTTCATAACAATTACTAATTTAAAGTTCGAAATACCGATTTTCCAAGGAAACCCGAGATTTATCAAGACGTTTATTAACACGAATGTTTAAAAAGGGCCTTATAAAAATATCTTTTATGAAAATTTTAATAACCTATGACAAGAACGAAATATTTGATTATATATGGGGTAAGTACACAGAATGTTGACTGTGTTTCCGATGAGATAAAGTAAAAAAATAATAATAAAAGTAAAAGAAATTGATAAAAATAAAGATCTACTTTTTTACCGACACGGCAACACAAAAGTAGGCAATAAATTGTTATTAGACGGACTGCGTATACTAAAAGATCTTCTGCGACTTATGAAGACTGAAGTGTCGACAAAGTGGGTATCATAGATTTTATAAAAGCCTAGGGATCTGAGGATCGTTTGAAGAATTTATCTTAAGATGATCACCGGACCATTGTCATGCTATTTATTTTTGTTGTTGTTCGTCTTTTTCGTTTTTAAAACATCAAAAGGAGTATATATAAGTGGTTTACGAGGAACGTGAGTAAAAAAAATGATTTTTTTCCTCTGACGGTTGCTCGATCGATGATAGAGGTTTGTCCTAAACGTGACGCCTTTCCAAATGGAGAAATACTATTTTGAAGTTTAAAGGAAAGTTACATGGCTGTAATACATTACCCTAAATCAAGCTTTCTATTTCTGGAACTCTCGAGAAAATGTTTATAAAGTAGCTTATCATAGCTACATTTTAACGACTTCATTCTGTAGTTTTAATTTTGTCGCCAGGTTTAAAGGGCCATCATGCATCTGGTGCGTTCAACTTGTATGCTTCTACTAATCCTCGCCTCCTTTATCTTGTTCTTGTCTGATGGAAAAAAGAGCTGCGAATCAGAGCTACTTCAGAAATGCATTTCTCAGTACGTGGAACTTGTCAGGGGCAAACAGGTGGATGGATCTAGCGAGCAGCACTGCTCTCGAGTGCAGGTAATTGGAGCTATAGGACGTTTAGGATACCATCAGGAGCGCATAAAGCGGAAAGAGTAACTCCCATACTAGGAACACATTTTAGGGCACTTTTTCCCACGAAATTTAAATCTCCGCCACGTCTGTGAACGCATTCGAAGTATAAGCTATCAAAAAGGAAAACGTAACGTCATTAAAAGGCAAAAATTCTCAATTTTGGGTGTGTAGATTTTGCTGACTGGTTTGTGGGACTTTAAAGATATTCTAAATTCGCCCCAAAACCGTTCTAAAAATAAACTGGTCCGTGAAAAAGCCGTGACACGAGTACATGGAAGTTGCTCGCTCCAGGTTATGGGCTCCTGATACCGTAAACTGTCGCTTGTACCCCCCACCCCCACCCCAATTACCTGTAAACACTCAAAGGCAACAGAAACAAAAAAATACAGTCGAAGGCCGCTTTACGGACACCACCTTAATACGGACACCTCTCTATAACCGACAATTTCGTATGTCCCTGAGGAAAGCCTTACCCTACCCTTACCGTACCCGCTTAATACCGACAACCGTTAATACGGACAACGGACACTTGTTTCTTGCCCAACAGATTATCGTAGAAAGTCAACCTCGCTAATGAGGACACTACATTATTAATTGTCTGCTGAAATAGACCTCTCCTTTTAAAAAACTTCTTCAGTTGAGTGACAGCATGTCGATGTTTCCAACGCTAGAGCCAGAGTACACCGGATAGGATGAATTGTAGACATCTACGACTATTTTGGCATCAAACGAGTTATGCAAGGAATGCAAGGAACTGTTTTGATTAAGTAATATATAGATGGGGGCGATTCTTCACTGTTTCCGTGGATTTATTCCGCCGATTGACGGCTTTGTGAAGTTTAGCGATGTACAACTTTAACGATGCTAATGTCATGTTGTATTTCTTGGATGTTTCTTTCGAATAAAAGGTGTCTTTTTTACTTTATTAATAACATGACCCGCTAAAAAAGGACACTTTATATTTAGCAATATTAATGAATGAGGCTGAGTAGGATATGTGGCATTCAGCAGATCGAGGAGGGTGTTATCCACAGAGGCCGAAGGCCGAGGTGGATAACACTCTCCGAGATCTGCTTAATTCTTCATAGCGGAGCTCCACGTGGGCGGAGCCCCATTGCTAAGTAAATCTACCCATCCCAGAAAATTTGGTAATCACGTGACCCTACACCAACCGCCCGCCGACCGTCCGTCCGTACCACAGGAAGACCAATGTTTACTCTCACACTTTTAGCTAGTTTGGGAGCCCAAGAGAAAACTAATTGCACGTCAATGTTGTGATCAATTGACAGCTATCAAAACAGGGCATCCGCTGACCAGTATCACCTGACCATACCGCGGGCTTAAGTGTCGACCCATCGAGGTCGAGTATTTTTTAAAGTTATCCGCTGACAAATTACCAGTTTCAAATGATCGTAGGCTCAAGTTTATTTTTTCCAAGGATTCATATCAAATATGTTGTGTTTATGTCACTATGGCCCCGCACTATTAGGATTTTGATTTCAAACTGACCTTGGAAGCGAAAATTCATCCAGTTTTTTTAAAAGCACAGGTGGGGAAGACCTTATCTTACCATGGTCACGCGTTGGTCACGCTCTACGTCCAATTTTTATACTCTGATTGGTCAAAATTTGACAGGTGAGTTCATGCGGAAAAATTATGCAGCATCTTGAAAGTAGTTTACTTTGACAGCTGAAGCTGACAGAGTTTTGTGTCAACTTGTGGTGTTTTTAACTTTCTTTTTCCTCTGGATGTACAAAATAAAATACAGCTGCTATCAAGAGTCTTTTGTTATTCATGGCTGGTTTGTTTACTGGGTTTTTGGTTGAGAAATGCGTCGCTTGTCAAAATTCGGTAATTCGATTTCGGATGGCATCGTTTTCGTTTTTCACCTTGCTTAATGCGTAAGAGGGTTTAAAAGTCTCAAGCAACTGTGGCCTTCCTTGATAGTTTTCAGGAACTGAATCTCGAATGGTAAGCCTAAGTAATTATTGTATTTGATGTTTGTGTTTCATGAAGTCTTGCACAGTTCACGCTGACAGTTTATGCGGCAAGTTTATGCACGTTTGCAGGATTTGAGTCAATGATCTGACCTAGTATCAGGTTTGATATAAGCTTACAGAACTTTAAAAAGCCTTCAGATATATTTGCTCACCACAAATAGAAAGAAAACGTTCCGAAGGATATTTAGTTATAAATTTGGCTGTAGAAAGAAAACTTTGAGCGATTTTCTTGCTTCGAGGAGTTCACCTTCGAAAACAGTAAACACCGCGCTGGGAAGCCGGCTAAAACATAAACTTAAGCTTTACGCTTAAAGACTCAGGATTTTTAGAGACACTTTAATACTTGTCTTCGTGAATGAAAATTGTTGTCTCTGTAAATGTTTCACGGAATTATATCTCTTTTTTTGATTGTTAGTAGTCTCTCTTGCAATTTTAATCGCTTGTCCGTGCCGTTTGTTTTCATCGTTCATGACCATCGCTTGCAGGAGTACTCAAAAATGTCGCGCGTATCAAACGCTTTATAAGATTATTCATCGTTATAACTGAAACCATTAAATAACAAAACAAATAATAATAAATTCGCTATTATGTTGAAGCGTAACTCTGTTAAAGTTCATTCAGAACCAACTGGCCGTATGGGTGATTTTGGAAATTTTCTGTAATTTTTGAACGGTTTGGCTCGTCCTGAATATTGTCTGAGTGCAATTTGTCTTGAAAAATTGTGAAATACCGCATTCTGTCCGAGCTCTGTATGATAAATAGTACTGTTTCACCTCAAATGTGGTGTATAAAAATTATAAAAGTTGGTTTAAACACCCCCAGATTTGTTGGTAAGAATTTGTAAAGTAAACCTGTCGAACGCAAAAAAGTTTGGCGTGATTTGTTTTCCAAGAATTTGTTTTCGAGGCCTAATCTACTGTGATCTTGAATGTGATCGAAGATGTTTGCTATTTTTTGGGTGTACATATAAGGTTATCAATTCGATGTAAGATGTTTCACTCTAAAATAACTCAGCCTTTCCCTCAAAAGTCACATGAATGTGCCCTTAAGTTAAATGATTTGTGGATTAAAAGTTTATTGTTTGATTTAAATTATAAATTTATTAAAATTGCAGCTTCGCTTTTAGCCCTGGCTAAATCTATATTAACACTGGACTTGATTATCCAAGAATAGTAGAAAATCGCTCCAAAAACAGGAATCGTAAAAAATCCGTGAAACAAAATCGAAACTTCATCAAATTGAGTATACTAGCCTTTTAACATGTATACTATTATCTTCACAATTGTTCAGAATAGTCGACTGGTTTAGCCAAAACCAGAGAACAGCAAATCCTGCCAGAGATCCGCACGTTATATGGCAGAAGCCTCCTTTATCTCTTTCCCCTTCCCATCGTGCCCCGCACGCTTTCTTTTTCTTCTCCTCAGCCTACAACCCTGGTCAAAACTCTTGGGACATTAACGCAACAGCTGGTGAAAATCACGCATTTTCTCTCCCCCCGTCCCCCCCGGTTCAGTGTTGACGTTATGGCTTCAAATCTTTTTCAACACAATCAACTTTGCTGAGGGGAAGGGGGGACAGCAGAAACAGGCTCTTTCAACAACATTTCCAAGCATTTATAACAGGTTAAATACACTTTTAATAAGCAAGGTGTGTTTTCGCGCCTCATTTTCTTAAGTGTCCCAAGACGTTTTGACCAGGGTTGTAGTTACAACGCAAAGAGGCCTCTGCGGAGGAGAGAGGTGGTGTTGAAATTTTCCTTTTTCATCGGAAACGGTAACATGATTAAGCATTTTTATGAAACCACTTTGTCTCTATTCACCCAAGTGTATGAATGGGTACCGACGACACTGGGTGGGGGTAGCAATGCTCCTGAGCATGCCTTATGCTAAGGAAACCTGAAAGGCTCCGGCTGTAGGGGCCTTTGGCTCGTGCACGCCTTTACCATTTTACCTTAGCTTTGCCGTTTTGTGTGGGGAATAGATGGCATTTTGAAAATTCGTTTTTAAAAAAACAATTTAAAAATCGTCAGGGATTTGCGTGGCACGCTGGGTTTTAAAGGGGAAAGCGCTCGTGCATGCGCAAACAAAATGATTTCTATTTGTTTGGTGAAAGAGAAACACTAACTGTCTTTTTGTTTGTTTCCTTTTTTTCCTTTCGCTTCTAATGCCAATAAAAGCATATGGGTATGCTTTAATTATCATAGGTTTTGCTTTCACTATATGCCAGACCGACCGGAAGTAGACAGTGGAATTAACGGAAGAAAAATAGAACGACATTGTTTGATCTAGAGAAAATTCCTATCGGAATGAAATGTTGCATTCATGTATTCACCAAAATTTTCATAACTTCGAGACTAAGTGTGACTGGACAAAAGAATTGAAAACCAAACAGCAAGTTCAGGTTGGAATAGACCGTACTCTTAAAGAGGACCACCTCTAGAGATGATCCACTTTTCAGGAAATGTTCACCTGGACCGAAGCAATCCATGTATTTAAATTTCCACCCAGACTTTAGCATGATGGAAAGTAACCTCTTGGCTGGTTAACGTAACACTTTGTTTTATTTTGTTTCTTTCAAAAGAGGGGTAGGGAGATTCTACTGGAAGAGTACCGACTTAAATACGGAGATTCATTTCCTTCAACAAGTAAGTCTGCTTTTAACATAGCTCTCTATTAGTCCCTAGAGATTATTGGTACTGAAATGACGTATCTAATAGCTTTGCGCCAGAACTCATGAATAAAAGACCGAAAAATGACAATATTCTACTTATTTACAGATAAAATCGATGAGGTCCTTGACGATGCAGAAAATACTGAACGTATGGTCAACCAAATTCTTTGCCGAACCTTCACGTGTCAAAAAGGTCATGATAAAGCTCTTCTTCCGACCGGTTCTGAGGTAATTATACCATTTTATTTAATAAATTGACTGTTACAAACGTGATAGTGGGGGAGGGAAAACGAAAAAAACAAACAAATCATGTATGCCTTGAAAAGAATTCCTGCAAATCAGAGCTAGAGAAGGACTGAGCTATCCCTTTCAAACTGACTAAACAGTAAATTATAGAGCAAAACAAACAAAACAGTTGATTTCTTGGAAAAAACTAGAAAATAATTCAGGAAAGCGAGATGTAAGTTCGTTAAACGTTGCCAATACGGTGATAAAAATGTTGCTTTATTAATGGCATACGCCATCACTGTGCTTGTCAGTCTCTTATTTACAAAGGATAGTCAGATCATACTTAATTTCCATCATATATCCAGGATGTCGATTCCACTAAAGAAAAAAGAAAACGTCAGAAACCAGAAAATAACCTCACTTAAGCTTCGTCACCAAAGTGATTTAAAGAAAATTTTAAACCTCCTGAAACCATATGTTTATTTATTTATTTTGTTATTTACTGATTTATTATGGAAGACTAATGTAGAAGTATCGTCTCTCATAAAATATAATTGCCAGTGTACTGGTAGGCAATCATACTTGATACAATTCCACAATTTTGAGAAATTATCCATTTCTGTGACCTTTAGCTTTCAATCGATACGTCTACGACTTTCTTATCTTATTAAAATCTTTTCTAGTTCCTTCTCTAGGTCATTGGAGTATGCAGCTAGGAAATCTAACTTTGTGTCAAAGATATAAGATCTCCACCCAAAATTTTAGTTCTGCATATCTGACCCTTTTCTCAATGTGGCATTAGATGAACTGGCTGCATTACCACAATTTGAATTAAAAGTTTTTATATAAATTCTTTCAATTTTTTACTTCTGGGGCCAGATGCTATTATTACTAAATTATTACCAGAAGCAGTAGCAGTAGCAGTGGTAGTAGTAGCATATCTGCCCATAATGAAATAGACTGAAACTTTATTAGCGGAGCTCTCTCGCGCGAAGCGCGCCAGCGGAGCACCATGGGTAAGAAAATGAAGTAATCTACCCATCCGAGAAAATTTGGTAATCACGTGACCGTACACCGCCTGAGAGACCATTCGTCCGCACAACAGGCATACCAATGTAGAATAACTTAATCAACAGGTATGGCAACCCAAATGCAACTCGAGGTTATGTTGGTGGGAAATCGCATAGCCATCGGCGTCTTCTAAAGCAGAGACAACAATAAAGTCAATGAAGACGAAAACGGAAAGCGAAAATTGTTTCTGTATCAGTGTTGTCTAAAGTATTAATCTTAGATATATTGTCATGTCCACGAATTAAATATAGAGCAAGAGAAAGACAGAGAAAAAGAGAAAGTGGGCGGCAGGCCAGCGAAGCTTAACGAGAAAAAGAGTGACAGGGATTTAGAGAGGGAGATAAAAAACCGAAGGAGACATTTTTTTGTTGCAAGAAAAACATGAAAATTTTGTAGCGGTGACAAAATGAGAAATGTTAGCGGCCACCATTGTAAGGTGAAAATGAGCGGCTGTGAAAAAAGTAAACGAGAACACGTACTACAATTCCTCCATAAAACGTGTAACTAAGAAGTTTCTGAACGTTTCGCGTTGTAGTCGTGCAAAACAACGGCAAAGAAATGTACAAAAAAAGTGTGCCGCACGTGCAAAGTTGTTTTTGCTAATTAGACCTATTGTTGTTTTTCACCGTTTTCCGGCATTGCATGCCTTCGCCGCTTAGCATTACACGATTTTATATTTTGTTTGGACAAACTTTAAATTAATATTATTGAGAGCTTCGCTTTTAGCCCTGGCTAAATCTATACATAAATTCAATGTTTCGGACCTCAGTACACAGTTTTTTCCCCGACTTGTCACGCCCTTATAACATGGTTCGAGTTATCGAGGGTAAAATTGTATAGAAATGATCTGAAGGGAAACCAAACTTACCTCGAGTTAGTGGGAGGTTCGAGTTATCGAGGGTAAAATTACAGTAAATGTACGAAGAAAATCCAGGGGAAATCGACTTTAATTGGTTGGAGTTAGCGCGAGGTTCGACTGAGTTAGCGAGGGTTCGAGTTATCGGGAGTCAACTGTACTCCCAGCTGGAGTCGAACCAATGACCCACTGGTTACCAGACCAGATGCTCCACCACTGAGCTACAGGAGACTGGAGGGCGCAAAAACCACTAAACTAGGTTCATGTGACAAAAACCTTGCATAATGCTAGGACTAGAATGTCGATACTTGCTCATTCGCAATGACGTAAATATGAAGGGTGAATTTTAGTTCACTTATATCAGAAACAAGTTTATTTCTTTCCTCTGAAATCTAGCTTAGTAAAACTTTTGCTTCTTAAAGCGTGAACCAATGAAATTAGATAATCCATATTTAAAAAAAGTATTTGAATTAAATTAAAGGTTATGACTCTGGAAAGTGCAGAGTCGAAATGTATTGCTCTTGGAGTGGTCTTTGAGGATGTCGGCACACAACTAAGTCTAGGAAAGGAAGGAACGGTGGGATACTTTACGAAGTATGCGAGAATACATGATTCATCCTCCGAATCAGGTAATATAACTATAGGTATGTACATGTATGTAGATCGAGCTTCGCAAATGTGCCTTTATTACGCAACAAGAACAACTCACTGCAGTCGAGCGACATTACTGATACTCAGAATCGGCATGAATACCTTTAGTTTCAAGTGCAATTTGTAGCTTTTCTTTGCATGAAGTACCTGTATATGTTGTGGTTCAAAGTTTATGAAAGTTTTATTTATTTATTCATTTTTATGGAATGGTGTAAAGAACTGAAAGAAAAAAGTTCTACTTCCCGGTTTTATTATTATCTATTAGTCTCGTTACTTAAAGACACTGCTGTGGCTCAGATGACGAAAGGGAGTAACATATTTCACCTTGTAATGCTTTGTGCTAGGCTCCAGAGTCGCTCTCCGAGGTAACGTCATTCGATGCACTGTCGTGTTTGAGAAGGAACAAGAGGTAGACGGCAAAATTCAAGTTTCTGTTCTTTTTAGTGTCAACGGAGACAGGATAGATCCTATAGGTATTAAACATCGTAGCATTTTAAATACATTTCAAAATTCATAAGACTTTTAATCCTTGGAAATACAAACAGTCTCGGTCATCATTCCAGGGGGGAGTGGTGGTTTCTGTAACCTGAGGACGGCCATTTTGGAGCCCTTCTCGAGCAAGAAATTCAATTGGAATGTGATGAATTCCCTCCGTTGACTTCAAACTTGTTTCCATTCAGGAGCTTTCTCAAGCTAGAAAGTCAATTGGAATGTGATGAATTCCCCCTTTTGACTTCAAACTTGTTTGCGTTCAGTTTAAAGATCTATGAGGCCTTTGTGTTTCCACTGATAATCATACTTTGTGCAAGGTACCAAAGTCTTATTCCCAGAATGTTATTAGCTTTAAGTATATGCACTATGAGAAATCTGATTGGTTTTGGTATCTCAGGTTATTCAGCATCACTATTTTTTGAAAGATTTCTCATTTTTGGATTGGCTCAAATTGGGTAATTTTTTTATAACAAGCTAGCGTTAACCAGACCTGGAGGACGTTTGCGATCTCCGATAAATTAAAGCGACGTCAATGGTGCAGGGTAATTA
This sequence comes from Porites australiensis, assembly GCA_022179025.1. Taxonomy (NCBI): domain Eukaryota; kingdom Metazoa; phylum Cnidaria; class Anthozoa; order Scleractinia; family Poritidae; genus Porites; species Porites australiensis. Next base: position 63,701 of record BOPM01001342.1, read on the forward strand.
CAGAAAAGAGCACGGCAATCGAGAAGCCCTGTGGAGGAGGTTGCGTTCGCTCAATTCGGTAGAGCTGGAGAAATATAATAACGGAAAATTCTATACATTTCGTTAAGAAGACCTACTGATAAAACTTAGCAACATAGCAAGAGAACAGCAAAAATACAACTCAACGAAAGACAACTGCTATTAGAAGAATATCTGATAGTCAAAACATTTTTTCAATCCTGAATTTGCCAAGAAAAAGGCAAATGAAGACGGGAAGTTTACATCGATCGAGGTGAGCATGCTATTGATAACAATTATTCACCGAAGTGGAGGTGGCTAGTCGTGGCTATTTACTGAACGGCGAAACGGTAAATATCCACGACTAGCCACCGACACTGAAGTGAATAATTGTTTTAGTATATACTAAAACAGTGAGATAATTGAGCACAAAAATGATGATTTTTAACTCAAATACTGTTGCCAACGATTACAATTTTTGCGCGTAATGACCGGGCGGTCGCGGCCGTCGCTTTTTCTTGCCGACAATTAAAACTTTTGAAGGTATTTGTTTAGCTCTTGCGGGGAAATTTCTTCAAAAGGAGTTGTGAATTCTTTTCGTATTTAAAATCATTGTATAAAAAAAGATTTTTAAATTTAGTTTTAAGCTTATTTATGAACAACTCAACTAAATAAAGTAACGCAAGACTTAAACTTAATTTGTATTTGTAAACAAAAAACTTTTTCACCGGTTTTATCGATAAATTCGTGTCAAAAAGACAAAGCTTTACCTG
>BOPM01001343.1:36466-42886 GCA_022179025.1 Porites australiensis
TGTCTACTCTCCATGGCTGCTGGACATCTTTCATCACCGCGGAAAAGTTATTGACAGCTCGCCCGCTTCCAAAAACTCCGCCCAAAGTGAGACAAAATGTCTCACTTCTCCGAGTTTGTCTAGGCCTCAAAAACTTTCTCGGACCACGTGACCCGAAACGCATCGGCCGCGCATGATAATGAGGCTTAGGGACTAGGCAACATGAGATGTACAATCACAGAGCTGGCACGTGGAAGTGTTGGACTTTGCCCCCTTTCGTGATTCGTGCGTGAGGGAATTCGAGTTATCACACAGTAATCTGGTAAACAGAATTATAAAAATAACTCATGCACACAATTTGCATGTGAAGGTGTTGGTCTTCGGCCCTTTTTCAATTCGTACGTAAAAAAAAGGCAAATTGTTTTACTACAAAATTTTCTCGAGCGATTTTAAGAAATCACCTCTGCTTTATTCCAACATCTGCAATTAAATTATGTTTCATGCAATGTCAAGGTTGATAGCCTAACATTTATTAACTTCCAAGAAAATTATCAAACTGCCGAAATATATTTCTACTTGTCATAGGCGTACGGGAAATTTTTTGCCAGGGGGGGCAGTAAACCATTTGCCCAAAAAAATCTCGCAAGTTGCCCAAATTTTAACGAAAGAGTCGAAAAGAAATGAGGGCCATATTGCAACAACATAGGCCGTCCTGGCTCGATACGGTTTTTCAGGGTCAATACCAAGTCTGAGCATAAACTACGTCGACATAAACAAACATTTGGAAAAATTGCGACCACAGTTGTATCAAGATGAAAATTTGTCATCATCATCGGAGTTGTCATAGCAACGAAATGACTCCCCCTACCCATTACCTATTTTCAGCAATGATTCCCGGCACGGGAACCTTACAAAATCGTTCACAGGAGCTTTTTCCTCCAATACGGTCGCCTCGATGTTCGTGAGGTTTAAGCAAAACCTTAAGAGCGTTATCGAGATATTTTGGAATGAAGTTTTTATTATTAGAAATACGGTAAGATTTTTTAAAAGAATTAAAATTCTTCTCGTAATTCAAACTGAGAATTAGTCAGCCACTTCTTCATTTTCATACCCATTGCTAAATGCTATCTGCCATACTCTGTTCTTCGAGTAGAGATGATTCTAGAAAGTTAGGCGAAAGTTTATTTTAATCAATTCACGACTGGAAATAGCCCATTCCAGCTAGTGCAGTGCAGTATAGTGCCCAAGAAGAAAAAATGCAAATATGTAAATTACTCATCACATGCTAGGCAACCACTGTAATGTAACTGGATTATTACGCCGACTTCAGGTTACTTTTCAGGTCTTTAAAATAATTAAATAAACATGGAGACGTCTTTAAAAACTGGCTTTGCCCAAATTTTCTCTCGCTGCCCAAAAAATCTGACTTGCCCAAAATTTGGGGGGGCTGCAGCCCCCCTCGCCCCCCCGGCCCGTACGCCTATGCTACTTGTATCACGTTACTCCACTCAATACAGACAATACAACAGTATCTAATTATTGTGTCAACTAGCTTCTTTTAATTTTATTGCCTAACGCTACTGTTTCTACTTAAGTTACGCATCTTTACTAAATAAAATACGTTTCAGAAACTATAATACCTAGTATGCAGGAAGGATGTATCATGTTGTTCACTTATTATTCTTTTTTTGTTGTTGTTTTGCCAGAACGAAAAAGGTCTGTTGAACTTTGTAAGCGAGAGAATAATATTTTTAAAGCTTGTTTACAGGATTAACAATACTCGGTACAGCTTTCACAAAAATAAGCTGCCTTTTAAAACCGCAGTCTAAAACCACATTTTATAGGGCGCATACTTTCGAATTAAAGTCTATATCTAAATATCAATTATTGCTTTATTGGAAGAGCTTTGAAAATATATGATCTTTTATACTCTACCCAGTTGTAGCAGGTGAAACAGAACTCATACTGACGTGCGTTGTACCGATAACCGAATTAGGTCAGAAATGCCTTGAAGCAGCACCCATGCTAAAATATGAACCCTTAAACAGCTGCATCACTGTACACAGCGTTTGAATCATGAAGATATTTAATGTAATTCTTCCAAACACCAGTAGCCGCAATAAAAGACGAAAAAGTTGTGAAGAATCAAGATGGCGGTCTCAAAGTGCCCTTGTTCGACCTTTACCAATGCCATGTTTAAATAGATGCCAAGATCTCATTGGTTCCTAAGCATCAACTCATAGTACCTTCAGCCTTATTGGCTCTTGCAACAAACATCCTAACATACAAAACCACAAAGATACATACTCTCACACCACTGACATATGAGCTATTTTTTCAAAATAGCTCAATAAGGGTTAACAAAGACATGGCAATGTCCAGGCCCCAGTTGCTTTAAAAGTTGGATATAGCGCTATCCAGTGGATAAGTATTAAAGGGAAACCAATTGCGTTATCCACCGGTTAGAGATTTAGCCGGTGGATAGCGTTACCCACCTTTTGAATAACTGGGGCCAGGACTGGAAAAAGAAACAAGGGGAATGTCCCTGAGATTCAGAAAATGCAGCGACGAAGTAAATGTGTTGAAACAACTTGATTGCTGGTCCTGTTCTCAACAAGGGCAAACAGTGATTATGATAATGATGATGGTATTTACCTGTAACCAGGTTTCACTCTACCCCTTTTTCCTCCAGAAAGCCCAAGATTACCATTTAGGAGACCACAGATTTGTTGCATCTGATTTGGTGGACCTACTGTGAAGTGTCTTACACTTCGGTCAACTCACCTGCTCCCCGTTTTCCTTGCTGACAATTCTTCTATCTTCCATATGACATTTGCTAGCAAGGATCATCTTTTCTACACCTTCATCTGCATGCTAAAATAGAGTGGGGAAAAAGAATTAACCCTTTGAGTCCCAACAGTGACCAACATCAATTTTCTCCTAACAATATCCATATGTTGCCAGGAGAAAAGGTTATGAGAGTTAATAAAACTGTCACAACCAATCAGAACGCAGCATTGATAATAGACCACTAGTTGGATTTTACTAAAATTTAATCATTTTTTTCTATTTTTTCCATCAAATTCTTAGAGTTTAGTTATGTTATTTCTCTCGTATGTTGGGATTAGGAAAATGAAATTTGTGATATTTCTTGTACTACTTACAATGGAATGAAACAAAAAAATGAAATGAGAATGAAACTTTTATGGATTGCCAAGGTTACCATAGCCTTAATTGTACCTCTTCTATGTCACGTAGCCAATTTGAAATGTCTGCAAATGTCTTCTCCTGGGTTATATCGTATACAAGCATAATGCCCTGCAAAAATCAAAAACATGTTAATTTTTTTAATGATGACTGATGCTGAATTGAAAGGGTATTAAATTAATATGTTTTAAGTAAGTTACGGTAAGACTGATGTTCTTTTTATTCTAACTTCTGAGGTTTGAAATGATTCTATAAGGTAAGGTGTTTCTTGGCACAAAAGAAACTGAATACCTCTCAAAGTAAATAATTCCACTTACCATCGCTCCTCTATAGTATAACGTTGTCATTGAGTGGAAGCGTTCTTGGCCAGCTGTATCCCTACAAGAACAACAACACTGCCTTCTCAACACGGGGCAAAGACGGTTTTCCGAAAAAAAGGACTGAAACATAGGCAGCAAAGAGGACGTTTTGGTGGTGGTGTACTAAGTGCCACCAAAGGGTGTAATAAGGCTTCTCGAGGGAAGACCTCGCCTGCGAATCTGAGTTATTGTTTATCGATGTATGAAGTATTTTACCGGCCGCCCAATAGTAACCCAAAAGTTTTGCAATGACTCCAAAATTCCTATCAGTAACATCACCACAGACATGATATTAATCAGAGAGTTTATTTAAGTGAATTTGACTGGGTCAGGGGGGGCTGCCAGCGAGGTCTGGAACCGAGTTTACATGATCGCCCCAGTTAAGAAATTTGGCCGAGTGAGACTGAGTACCAAATTTTCTTGACAACAAATATGGCGGAGAATGGAGACATGGAAGGACGATGAGTTTTTGCTCGCTTTTACGTATTCCCGCGTCCAAACATCAATGGAATTTTTGGACATCAGGAGGCATGATGTATCAACAGTTCAAGGGTGACTTCACTTTTCGTGATTCGGCATCTCGGCAAGTTATTCAGTTATGTTTAAGCTCCGTGAAATTTACGAGCGACTAGCCTGCTCCATCTCCTATATTTTTCCACATACAGCGGTATTAAGACTCTCTTCCTTATCCTAAACATGTGCTACGAGCACATTGCATTAGTATGAGTCTTGCAACAGTCATATGTGAATGTTCATTAAAACAATTTTCTAGTTCGCTGTTCGTAAGTTTGTTTGTACAGCTACAGTGGGAGCCACAACAAATACTTACGAGCTTAAATACAGAATAAGGGCCAATTTAGTAAAAGCCAGGGTAAATGTTCCACTCACTTTCCTTCACATATACTGGATCTGTCAGTATAAGCTATTTTTAATACCAGAAGGCAGGGAGGGGTTTACTGAACCTTCAAAACCTTCACTGGAACATCATTGGAGTGATAGTCAACAAATATTTCCAACAGCAATACAGTATTTAGTAGTTTTATATTAGATAGTGACTTCGGTTTCGAGTATTTCCTTGAAATTGTTTGTACAAAAATTACCCTATTCTTCTGAATTGAACTTGAAATGATTATAACGGTTTAGTGTGGGACAAGAGGCTAATCCAGTTGCTAATAAGAGTGAGTACATCAGAGAGGGGTATGCGTTGAGGGAATCCCTCAAAGGACTGAAGTATAAGAAACAGAAAAAAGAAAATTGAATGTTTGCAAAGTTTATAAAGAGAATCAAAAGGAGCTTGAAAAATGTACAACTTTGCTTGTTTGTGTAAGTTATGAATCTAATTTACAACTAAAATAAACAACAAGGTAAAATTGATTTTTTTATCAACCATCAAAAGAAGTTATTGTCCCTTGAGTACAATCCCCTTAGCAGTTCTTTCTATGATACTATGTGCTATGATGATGGCTATGTGCTGCTAATTTAGGGTGGTGACCATTTCACCCTTTAGAGTTTTGAACAGGTGTTTGGGCTGTAAAGGTTGACGAAGAGCAGTCTATAGTTACATTTTTTGTACCACCATTTTTTTCACCAAGTTTTTTCCATGTTTCTGAGTTTAAAAGCTAACTGAATTATGTATGCTAAATGAAATAAATCAGGATTATAAAATAAGGTCTCTTGGCTTGAAAAGGGTAGGGAAATGAACAATGTGTCCTACTAACCATACTCTCTTTCAGTGGAAACCCAGGGAGGTGATCTCACATTTTCATACCCTTTACCACTTGTTGTAACAGCAAAGTCAGCAAAGATTTATGGTCTCTGAGAAATGTTCTTGCCTGCCTCAACACAAGCTTCTAACTGTTATTGTTGACTAAAAATAATATTATCTTAATAATCATTTTACATTTTTTTGCCAAGGCATTCTATGGTGTTTTTCATATCCACTAGTACAAGGCAATTTTTAAGTTGAGAGGGTTTCATCATGAACTACAGTTTTATACAAAAACAAACTAACCTGGCACGTTGATGTCCAAAGGTGTAAAAAAATTACGTGCAACTGTATGGTAGAAACTGATCACAGTGGCCAAAGGAAAGGCAAAAATAGAAACGTAACCATTTTCCTGATTTTATAAATTTCCTTTGAAGCATATTTAGCCAGATGTGGTCCTTGTCAAAACATGCACACTTGAACATTTATTTTCTGAACTTAGTTAATCTTTTTAAACCACAATCTTGTTCCAAGGGGTAAATGTAATTTTTGGAATATATAATTTTTCCCTCTTTGTTGGCAACAAAACACACTTGAATGAGGACTCAAACTAAAGGCACTGTAATAACTGCTGTCATGAAAAGAGAATTCCAAACACCCAAAATAATTACTCTTCCATTTGCCTAAGCTTCATTTGTTGGAAACTACGGTACATTTTAAATTAAATCACATGAACATAAGAACTTTATAAGCATATCAAAATGTGCAAAATCAAGAGAGAAATGTGATCTATCAAGGCAAAATTTATTTAGGTTCTAGTACATAAAGAAATGTATGAACTACGAGATTTGACCATGTCACTCAATCGTCCAACGCAACTCTGCCAGGATACGTTCACAATCAAGGATGAAGAATTAAGGGAAAGTTCATTTAATATGACAAGGGGGGGGGGGGTGAAGATATTGAAACTCGAAGCTTGAAATTTTAGCAGCCCCCCTCGCTAGCGGTTCAATTTTTTAGGAGCCCCCTCCTTGGTAGTCGAAAAAAATTCAGAGCCCCCCCCTTCCTCCTTCAATTCCTTTGCTCCCCTGAAAAAAGATCGCTAGACTGTATTAAATATATTTACCGTTATTGTCTTCAATGGTTTATACTATGACAAACTTGAGATAC
>BOPM01001343.1:54936-64938 GCA_022179025.1 Porites australiensis
GAAAACCCCCCCCCCCCCCCCCCCCACCCCGCGAGTCTGGGACAAACATAGACCTTCACATGCGATGAACTAAACTAACAAATTAAAAATTTGTATGATAATGCATATTTAGCCTCGTTCAGGAGAAAATTTTGTAACTTAACGTAGACTTGAAAATCATAAGATGAGATCGAATAGTTTTCTGAATGAGCTAAAAAGAAGCTGGCATATCTCAAACAAAGTAAACCTGGGATCTATATTTGCACGAGAAGCTCGTGATAATCAGGATAATATATAAGCTCTTCTAGAAAAAGTTTTGAATTTGTTTTGCTAATACCCGCCCAGAAATCCTTGAAGCCTTGTAGTTCATAGTTTATAGTTTTCAATCCAAAACGTTTTTTCCAACAGGTATATGCAGGCATTTAGAATTGGCCCACGAGGGAATGCTCCTCTTTAAATTGTAGATGGCCCTTTCCTGGAAAGGAAACGCATAGTATGAAACTTCAAACGTGAGGGAACAAAAACCCCCTTCCCCGGAAGCCTCAGTAGTTTATGGTGTCACTCTATTGTTATTTCCAAGCTTTTACAGTATGCTCCAACAGGAGCCCATCATTACTCACTTCTTCCCGAGATTCCCGGTTAGCAGATTCCCGTTTAGCAGTTTCCATGGTATTCAGCAAGAGATAATAGCGAGCTTAAGCAACAACGTTTTTGAGCGACGCACGTCAACCGGAAGTGGCCTTTTTTCATTTTTTGACGGTGGTTTCGCGCAAATTTTCAGTCAAATCGCCTGTATAACAGTAAAGAAACTAAGGAATACAAATTTTATGTCATCAAGGCATGTTAAGAGGGAAAATACCTCACTTCCGGTTGACGTGCGTCGCTCAAAAACGTTGCTGCTTAAGCTCCCTAATGAATGAGCTCATTCTCTCTTGTATTCGGTGGGCTTCCCGCCACTGCCCCCACCCACCCCCCGCAAAATACCAAGGAACTAACAGGGAACTCCCAAGGTTGTTTTGCTTTAAAAGTATAACGAATAAAAGTCTATTCCTATTCAACTGTTTATAACAAAGGAAATTACTTTTGTTAACTGTAACGGTAAAGTCAAAAGAATAACCGACCGTTAGCGGTAAAAAAGCCCGCACAACTTAAGCCGACAGCCATAAAACAGGAACTTGTAAAAGCCAGTATAAAAAGATCAATTGAAACTAGCATACCACAACTGCAATTTAATCTTCTTTCCCTGAAGCTCAATAGCTTTTACCCGAACGTCCACTCCTAGAGACAAAAAAACAGAAAATAACGAATACTGTAAGCGAAAATTGTAGCTATGCAAATGTCTGAGAACATCAGCATCATGCAACGGGGCACAGTCAAAAACTCATAAGTTTATGAGTCAACACTTTCTGGTATAGCTTTATGCCGAAGGACGGGGGTCCAACACATTCAATGACACTTCCTTTAAACATCGATTCGGTTACAGCGAAATTCGTTGTATTGCGCTGCGCGTTTTGAAAACTTAGAAGGGATTTTAGGTTTTTCTGTTCCGTCAATCATATTAGTGAAGGCGGGGTTAATGCAAATCATAATGTAACTTGCTCGCCCAGCTTGGCTAATGACTTTAGACTGCTCAAGAATAGCGAAGGAAATCCCAATTGTGAGTGGATTTTTTGTCGAAGGAAGGAGGCAGACGTTGCTTTATCCTTACAAGTGGCAAGAATGAGAAAGGTCATAAAAATGTGCGAAGCAAACTTAACTAGTCGATTATTGCCCGAAACAGGACGATCACAAAGCAACGAACCTTGAAACATGAAACGAACAAAACGAATCGAGATCTATCAATCACGAATCACAAACCATGACCTTTTGAACTCGTGCAAGTAAACATGTATTTCCTAAAAGGTCCGCTAAGATGATTGACGGAACAGAAAAACCCAAAATATGCAAAACGCACAGCGCGATACAACGAATTTCGCTATAATTAACAGTGAAATTTCCCTGCTAGCAGAGGTCTCTCACGACGAGGCAAAAATGAGAGAAAGGAGAGAGAAAGTGTATCATAAAAAAAGGGGATAAAAATTCAGAACCGGTGTATGACATTCGCAGACTGCAGACCGCAGACTGCAGACCACAGATCGCAGATTGTAAATTAAAAGACACCAAAAATCTTCCTAATAAAGGTGACACCATAAAAAATATAACATCGTGTGAAAGTGAGAAAGTAGCCTGGGAACAAGGTTGATATTTTTGCGCAAAGTTATACATTGGCCTCATTTCCAAGATGCTGTTGGCTCAGTATTCTTCACCGACGCGACTCTTTATTGACTCATCCGGCATATCGATAATTGCGTTGATTCTTTATTCTTCTTTGATTATTGTGAATTGATAATGAGAGTTAGCAATGCCCACTAATGCCTGTCTAAATAGCAGTCTTCTGTAAAAAAGAGTTTTTAGATTGCGAGCACTTCGTGCTCACTACAGTTAAGTCGACAAAAATAACTAGGATAGATCACGGACATTGAACAAATTTAAATGACGTATTTCACCTTAGCAGTATTTAAGGATATGCTAAATAATGTAAACAATCGACAATGGCTTTTTTAACAGGCCAATCATTGCTCATACTCAAATCCTAGTACACAGGCGGGGCCCCCGTAGAATAAGGATTCCAGCGCTGTTTCACCAACTGACTTATATAACCAAAGTATAGTTTCGTCTGTGGTGCAGGCTAAATTGCTAGCCTGTTGCTATGGATTCATGAGCAAGTTTTTGACATCGGTAGACATTATTCTGCTCTAATTCAATACGAGAAGAGCAGCCAACAACTCCTTCAGGAATGAGGTCGGTGTAATTTGCGTGAAAAATATAAACTTCGCTTCTAGGCCTTACATGTACTTCTCGGAACAAGGTGATGTTGATGATGATGCCACCTTTATTACGACATTTTTGGTTTCATTCAATTTACAGTCGTGCTGCCTCATGCAGTCTGCAGTCTGCAGTCTGCAGTCTGCGGTCTGCAGTCTGCAGTCTGCGGTCTGCAGTCTGCAGTCTGCGGTCTGCAGTCTGCAGTCTGCGGTCTGCAGTCTGCAGTCTGCAGTCTGCAAATGTCATACACCGCCTTTGTTTCCTCATAGTGTTCAACTATTTCCCGTTTACTGTCTTCAATATCCTTGCTTCGTTTATATATGGCTTCAATGCGTCGAAAGCACTTTTTACACAGGCGAGTCGATTCTCGATCAAAGTCAGGCGTCTTCTCCAACAGCCGACAAACTATGTCTCTAAGCTCTTTGTTTTGAGGGATCTCCAAGTGTTTTGCCCGCTTATTTTAAAATCTAAACCACACAAAAGGCAGGCCCTGCTGGTTTAATGGGCGTCCGAGGTGACGCGCTTTCCCCAAATCTGCGAGATTGTGGAGTTCCCGGCATCGTTTCACATTGCGAAGAATTCTCCACAACACACCCGCGCCTTCAGCTGACGTTTTGCGCGCAAACCGGTTCTGTGGGTTGTGTCGCAAGTGAGAAAAACGTCACTGGTTGTTAAGGAAACGCCAGCGCATGCGTGATAGGAAACGCGTAGGAAGCCGGCAGAGGTCTTTCTCCTTTCTCTCATTTTTGCCTCGTCGTGAGAGACCTCTGCTAGCAGGGAACAGTGAAATCAACCTCTAAATAGCCAACATCCCTGGTGAAGCTCAATAGAGCTTGCTGAGATCTCCTGCCATTACATTGCATTGTTATAGCAGATAACAAGAAATAAGAACAGTTGTAAAAATGTAATTTATAATGGACAAATAAAACTGATGATGATGATGAACGTTCAGATTAACAAAGAAGCGTTACCAGGTCTCAGAGCGGGAAAAAGATTCGAGCAATGAAGCTATCTCAAGTGGCGGGACAAGAGCCCTTGGAAGATTACAACACGTTTTAGTACGGACGGTGAAGGTGGTGAGAAGAAAGTTGATATTAAAATTAGTAGTAGTGAGAATGTTGGAATTTTTTTCGCTCAATACCTATAAAAAATAGCTAAAAATCTGAAAAATAACGGTTGCGTGACCCAATGCCAGTTTTCAGTCTCGACAAATAATAACAGAAAGCTTTATTCATTTGGTATAGTTAGTTATTTATTTAACATATAAGCGTCTAGCGTTGCATACAATTGCAACGTTAAGTGAATTGTTATCACATTAATTGTAAGATCTAAAATATCGGTGAACCGGACATTGACAGAACTTGGCTCTAAAATTGTTTCTCTCATATTTGTTTATCCCCCCTCCCCCTCCCCCTCCCCCTCCCCCCTCCTCCACTTTGAAATACATTGCCATTTTATTTTGCCTTCTCCCCGTGTTCTTGAAAAGTATTACAGCATGGTATTTACTTCCGTTTCTCATCGACTCAGAAAGACATGCAAAACGTGGAAACGTGAAATTTTCTCAAAATTCGGAGTTTTTGTTGAAAATGTTTTGTGTTTACAGTGCAGATGTAAACTGAGATACCGTAAAGTTCCGAAAGTAACGTTACGTACGACCCTCGGATTAAGCGGCCTTCTCTTACCGCCTGATCCTATCGCTCCTTTCGGAAGGTTGCTGGTTTACGGGGATCGCTACTTTCGGGTGGCTAAAACGTGTCTGGTATACTGTACATGGGCCGTTCAAAGTTACGGTATTACTAGGGAGCTTAAGCAATGACGACGGCGACCGTAACGAGAACGGCAAAAAAAGTGATAGGTTAATTAATAGATTAGAAAAACAACAATTTTGCACGTGCATGACGCTTTTTTGGTACATTTCTTCACAGGTACCTCAAGCTCACGAGTGAGTTGCGTAACAGAAATATTATAAGAGTTTGTATGAAAAGTTTATCGATTATTATGCACCTATCAATGTAAAGCCGGCGGGGGGGTAGGGAGGCAGGGTATGGGGTGGGGATTTGATTGTCTTTGTTGGCCCTGGGGTAGGGCATTTGACCGATCTTGTTATCTCGGGAGAGGGAATATTTGAATCTTTCTTCGCCCGACGTGGGACCGACGTGGGGATACTTGACTGCCGACTCGGACGAAAGAGACTGAGACCGAAAATAGGTTTCCCCTCTTCCACGCTTCACGCACGCGACGTACGATCTGGAAGAGTCTGGAAATCATGGAAGCCAACGAGAACAAGCCAAAGGTGAGTGGATTTCATTGTATTGATCAATTGAACCTTTTAAGATACTGTGGTATCAAAGTAAACGGAAGTAAAGAGAAACCAAGTCGATCTTTGCAAGTACAATTGATCAGTTTATGACTGACATTCGCTACACTCACTGTATAAAGCTTATAAAACTGACTTTCTTTGTATCCTTTACTAAAAATGGTATATTCAAACTTACAAAATGTGGACTTTCTCTTAAAGGTTTCTGTATTCTACGCAGTGTATCAAAACACGGATTGAATGGTTAAAACGTATAATTGCAGCTATAATAAGAACATGTATCTTTGGTGATGCAGCAACGTTTATAAATAAAGATTGCAGAGTTTTATTTGGAGATATTTTTATTGTGCCTTTCTTGGGTCCAGCCTTGGGATGGACCGCAATGTGCAGCCCGGGGTGGGGAAATTTGGTTGCAATTGACTGGAATGATTTGCCCGCGGGGAGGGAATTTGACGGCAAATTTTTGAAAAATGTCAAATCCTCGAGCACACTAAAGAACGCTGGTGGCAAGGAAAGAAGAGCTGAACTTCGAAGATCTGCAAGAAGGCAACAATTTATTATTACAGTAAGTTCCTGGCGGTTTTATAACTGGCAAGAAGAAGTCCTCGACCAAAAATCGCCAAAAGTTGTAGATCGCGTCGTCTTCAATTATCTTGCCGTTGATGACGCGGGTCAAACAGTAGATAACAAGCACACAGGCAGCATGATTTTTCCTTCCTTCCTTCTGGCGAGTAAAACCGACAAGCCGTTGGGGGATAATACTTTTCAGAACCAGTTAGTAAACCTCATCTGCTGACAGGCCTTTTCCTTCATACGGTTCTTTAACTGTTTTTTTCTATTCTCCTTTGAAGCTGAAATTGACGCCTTCTAATGATGAATTCCCGTAGAGAAATCTCAACACGCTTCAATAACGACCTGACTAACGACAAATGTTTAGTTGTGAATGGTAACACTCAAGTTACTAAATGACATGTAGGAGACCAATTAAATCACGCTATTTAGAGAAAAACAATGGTTTCCTGGCAGGCGTTTCCCTCCCTCCCTCCTCGCGCGCCCCTCGCGTTTCTCTCGCGCCTAAAACTCCCTTTCCCAAAACTCCCTTTCCCTACCCTTTCGAACGCCTGCCACGCAGGCTAGGTTCTCATATGCCGCCGAGCTACCTGCGACATAGCTGTCGTTAATGACCTGCGACAGGAGCCCATCAAATGGAGCCTCCATCTCCATTAATTTCTTGAGTCAACCCTTTCCCGAGTAGATTTATAAATAGAGCGGCTTGTTTCCCGCGAAAAGTGTCATATTTCCGTGAGTCTCGTATGTCACCGTGAAAAAAATGAAGTTGGATGAAGTCGAACTCAGAAGCCCGTCCTTCGACCGTTTTCCTTTTTTACTATACGTCCATTTTTATCCTTTTACAGCCGCTGGGATCTGGGATGAAATAAAAGTTAATGAATTACCCGACTGAGACTGAGCATGAAGCGATGGGACAAAGGCAGCGAACTGAGGATCACGGAAAGGTTCTTTGCGAGTGTTTGTTTGTTGTTTTTTTTTTTGCCGTCATACATCCCACATTTAAGCATGCACCTTGAAAAGAGTCGACGATTAAGCGTTCTGTGGACGATTTGAAACTTCTCGATGATCAGCGCCGAAAAAGTGCCAGGATCATTTATTTTTGTCATGGCCGTGGAGTGGATTTCGCCAGTTAAGCACCGTGTGCAAAAGCGATGACCTAAGTAGCAACTAAGGAGGAATGCTTCAGAAAAATTGCAGTCTTCCTTTACAACTGACTTGTATCACCATGAGAGTTGCCTGATAAAACTGGCACTTGAAAAGTTGAACAGAAGACAACAGTTGCTCGACCGTGAAGCTAACTCAAAAGTAATTTGCTAACGGTGGAATTTGTGACATCGCGCTCCAGTCCAAAGACCCTCTTATCTCAAGAAAAACAAAATGGATTGTATCTGCGCCCAAAGAATTATGACTGACCAACAGGAGAATTCTCAGCAATTAATGTAGAAGTTTAGGCCAATTCTTTCCTTCGAATTCGCATCTGTAGATCACTTTTTTGCGAGAAAACAATGGCTGGGCTCGGCGTTACAAAACATAGCAGGGAATCATCACACTAACTGACGGACAAAACAACCACAGTATTTATTCAGACAAACGCATTTCGGATAAAAACTTGAAAAACTAGAAATTTGATTAATATTGTGTCATTTAGCCGAAATAAGAACCTTAACGCTGAAAAAACATTGGCTAAGGGACGGACCATTAGAAAACTTATGGGGGGGGCGGGCGAAGTACAAAAAAAAAATTCGCGCAAGGGAAAATTAAATGAAAAAAAATTCTTGCACGCCAATAAACCCTAAGAAATATTCATGCAAGGGCCTGAAAAAAATTCATACAAGGAATTTGATAACAAAAAAAAATTCCTGCAGCTCGAAAATTCCCCTCCCCCCCCATAACTTTTCTAATGGTCCGTCCCTAAAGAAAACGAATCCTGTCAGAACTACAGACTGCAGGTAGTAGTTAATCCTTACGCATGTAACAGACCAGCTAAATGTGAGACAAGCAACCAAAATTAAGATTAACATAGTCAGAGTTTAAAACTCTCCACAGTATAATCTACCCGCTAGAAAGAAAAGAAAGAAAATCTCTGAGGGATGAAAACGCTAAAGTCACGTTTCACTAGCTTATGATTTTGTTTGGCATGTCAGCACCGGATTTCCTGCTGTTTCATGAAGTACAATAGCAGTGTCATTTAGTCGTTGTGATTGGCTCTTCCCACCGTCGGCGCGCGAAGTCTCCCCTGGGAACCGTTCTAATTATAAATCTACTCGGGAAAGGGTTGACTCCAAGGGCTTGTATGGGAGATGGAGGCTCCATTTGATAGGCTCCTGCCTGCGATGTTTCTTGTTGCCGGCGGCATTTATGTCTACGTCCTCATATGTTGGAGTAATATCGAAGGCAGTACCGGCAGCTATATTCGCAGGTACTTGGACGGCATATGAGAACCAGGCTTCATGAACTTGAGCCTTCCTTCATATCAAAAGTTTATTTTCGTCTGCGGAGCAGGCTAGCCTGTTCCCAGACCTTCTCTTTTCTCAGTTAGGGAACGTCGAGCGCGCGTAAGAATAGCATAAATCCGCAAAAAAACTTTACTTTTTAAGGCTACGCTATTCCGTGAACCAGTTCGATATGTCTTGTTATCTATCATTATCTTTATTTCTTGCAAAAAATAAAATTACTTTTGTGGTCTCTACCATCAGAGGGTTGTCATTTTCGGAGGCGGCAATGTCACGCAACAAGCATTTGAAGTTATTTAAAAATATATCCTATCCCAAGCTTTGACACATTTCTACTTGTACTTATACTTATTGACTATCCTGTACTCTATATTTGGTAGCTGATGTGTGACCTGTTGAGGCAGGAGCCGCTCCTGCTCGAGGCTATGGCATAATAGTTATTTTTGGAGTCAATAACTCTGCATATTTTGCGTTTGATAAAAGTGGGACGGCAAATATCAATGTACTGTATATCAAATCAGTGGCAGTACTGTGTTAAAACTATTGAATATGTTGCAATCTTCATTTCAGTGCTGTCATTTTGCCTAAGTTTGACGTACACGATAATTACAAGCAAAAATGCCATGGCTCGTTTCAGACAAATTATATTTCTTTGCCGCTGCGACTATCATCCTACCACAGCAGCAGCGAATAGTCAAGCAGTCAACCCCTGGAATCAACTGTTACGCTTGCATTTGCGGAAAAGCAGGGCTTACTTATTCCTATATCAACAACACTTTTCTTACCTATCGTCGAAATAATTTCGTTATTCGTCTCAAACGATGCTAAGCGAACTACAATGCTGGTCTTTCCGGAGCCTGAATCCCCTAGAAAAAGTACCTTGAAGATGTAGTCATAACTATTCTCCGCCGCCATTGCATCAGCCTCGTTCTCTGCCGCAAATTTGTTTTCCGTCTTACCAGGACGACGATCGGATAGTATCCCATAATGCACTTCGTTTCATGTTATATTATCGTTGCGCACGTGACATATCATGATCAGTATTCTTCAGCACGCACGAAATGAACACCGCGGTGCTCGATGTGGTTTCCAAACATGTTTCGGTTCAGCAGTTTCTGCTTTTGAGAGAATATCGAGTTAGCTTATATCAAGAGCCATAATAGGACAGAGAGGGACACTCCCAGTCACGCCTTTGGGATATCGTAATCCCCAAAAAGTTATTTTTAGAACTATGCGGACCATGCAGAAACAGTTTCCGGTAAACTGGTTGACTTCCGGAATATTCAGCGCGCCAAAGCGAGGCGGTGTCAATGACTGAAAAAAATGGCTGCCTAAGTGGAGGGACGGTGTGGCGGGTGTGTACTTGATAAATTGTCCTTCTTCAACGAAGAACCTACCATAGAAATTGGTTAAAACTTCTACAAAAACGGATCCTTTGCAAGAAACGGTAGAAATACAGTTAAAGCGACCGCGTGGACCATCGTTTTTGTTGGAACAGCTGGAAAGACGACAAATGCGGGTCCTACAAAGACGACCGTACAAGCGACCGTGTGGACGTATTTTCTGTTGAAAAAGGAAGGAAAAAAACGTATAAAGGTTTCTAGTATTTTTCTCAAGGACATGACCAGGAATCATGTGGAAAACACCTTTTCCTGCTTCGACTGATATTTTGTAACGTGCTTCACATTGGACAATTAACAATTAAGCACTTTAATATTCTTGAACACGAGGTGAATAGAAGCGGAATATTCGCGGCGAGGTTAATATTCCTAAAGCCACTATTCACCAAGATTGAAAATCAGTAAGGAGACCATTTAA